>WEDG01005378.1:0-44013 GCA_017591395.1 Schistocephalus solidus
ATTTCCTACATACACATTGTTTTGCACCCCTTCATGCTCATCCCAAATGATTAACCTTCTTTGCAGGTTTTCCGAAGTAAACGTCCCATTTTAATGGCTTGTTTATATCACCGACGGATTACATTGTTTACTGTAAATGCAGTCCTTATGCTTTTGTGCCTACGTGAGTGCATAAGCGCTTTCAAAATACTATACTCTCAAATTTATACCAAACGAAAATACTATCTTTCCTAAACAGGTGCATTTCTTATCGTCAAGCTTGCATGCCGATATGAAGAATATTTACAAATCTGTTCCAGTTTGCAAGCTTTGCTATGAATTTCTTTAGACAAATAATGTTACCGATGTCAAATATTATATCCAAATCAATAAACAATAGTAGATTTGATCATGGCACAAAATGCGTTGTCTTTCGAATAAGGTTATCTTTACCCTGCATATTGGCATCACAAATGCAGCACGTTTCCCACATTCTAATAGTAGCATTCGTATGAGAACAAATGTCACGAAATTTATACCATGGCAATTTCGTTTTTATAGGTAGCGCACCCACCGCTTTCTGTTCCTATTTCACATATTCTTTACGTTATGAGTTCAATTAACTTAGTGGCAAATGCTAAGGGTGATTTATATCAGGTTTTAATTTAGGAAAATTCCAGGCAAATATGCGTTAAACACTAACACTTCAGTGTAGAATCATAAACGCGCTTTTATCATTTGCTTACCTCGTCCCCCACACTCTCTTTAGCCCTCTCTCTCTAGGCAAGAGAGTGGGATATTTCAATCCTTAAAACTTTGCCAGATAGATACCTCAACATGAGCCACATTTTTTCTCTCCAGATTATCCTAGTCTATTATATGGTATGTCACAGAGCAGTGTAGATTGGAAAATGTATGCCTCACTTTCATGTGAAAGGAATCGCATTGACCTTAATCCTCTAGTGTTCGTTTCCGAGACCTTACTCTTTTACCTGTGAGAAGATGCGCGGGAAAACTCTTTAAACTTTTGGGGTGGAACGGATACGAATGGATCAACTTTTGTGGATAGCAGCAACATTTTCATTGATTTGTTGGATTTGTTCTGTGGCAAGCCGCAGCCATAGGCTCACTTTTAGCCACAAATTCCATGCTATTTATTGACCTACAACTTGTGGACAATGCATTGGTCCGCGTGCCGATGGCCGGTCACACGCCTTCACCCGTATCGGGTAACGGAATCGAGCATTGCATTTCAAACATTAATGAATCATTGTGAATTTCGGTCTCAGTTTCAACTGTTACCACCCTAAACTTCGGAAGGCTGACCTCAAGTGCATGAACTACAATGCATTCGTACTGATCTTTCAGTGGCGGGAAAACGGTTTGTGCGTACAGGATGCCACATAAGGCATATTGCCCTTTAATTGGGTGAACGCAAAAGGCCCTCACGTTTGACCTTGGAAAGTGCATCGCGCGGCCTATGACTCATGAGGAGGGATGACACTTGCTGTAAAATAGGGTTCTTTGCTTCGTCTGTAACTTTCGTCTGGCTGAGAATCGTCTCCACTGCTGCCATTATGTTAAGAAGTTTGGTATCAGCTGTGTTAATGGAGGCCTCATGCCCTAAAACTGCATTTGTGCCTCCCTGAGGTCCTTTTGTGACAGTTTTGTCCTTTTTCGATGACTTTGGACCAGTCAGCTTACGAATCTTCCTCTTAAGTGCTGTTTCGCGTTCATTAGGCTACCGTCTGCTGAAGCACCTTTGTACCGTTCCCGCCCATGAACTAGCAGCATGCGCCTCCTCTTGGTCAATCTTCTGGCGTTATTTGCAAACCCTCAAGTGACTGTCTTGAAGGAGCACTCGGATCATTCGCCTGCTATGTTGGAATATTACGCGTCTCGCCGGCTCTGTGTTGACCAGGGGTTTGTATGACAAACATTTCGGCAACATATTATTGTCGAGATACCTGTGCAGAAACCGAATCTGTGCATAGGTAGATGACTCTCGAAGGGAAAATCTTTTCCCACCGTCGAGGCGATAGTAGTGCATCACGATGAGCCTCTCTTTCTGGATCAGTTTTGTATTGGTTCGAAGGGAGAAAGATCCAAAGGTTGCAGATTCAGCTGATTTTAGAGGAGCAAAAATGATTACAAATGTCAAGCACGGAAACATATGATGTGAAACTGCTCTCCTAATCAATTAACATGCTCCCATTTTTGAACTGCCATAAAGCCATCCCTTTTTTACTATATGTGTTACTCGCGTTAGACAGCCTCAGATTACGCAACTACGTGGGTTCAAAAGAATGCGAACACTCCATATTATGCCCAATCTGAGTATGACTGATTCAATGGGCTCTTTCACGTTCAGTGAGTTGGCTGAGAGTTCGTAGAGTGTCCAGCTAAGTCACCCATTCATTATTTCAAACTATGTGAAATTCAGGGCTTACCAGGTCAGACGTAAAACTGGAAAAAGTTGGAGAGGACCATCCTGAAGCTGGCGGTATATCCTAAGATATATTTAAGAAAATTTGAAAGGGTATCTACGACCAGAAAAGATAACTGAGATGAGACTGTAATTATGATTATTTTGCATAATAACGTATATTTCAATCACATCAGGATGTTGGCTTCTTAATGCATTTCCTTCCGGTCCCCTTTAAAATCAATATTCAGTAAAACAACATCTTATGCAGTATACATTTTTAAAAACTTATTTGTAGTGCCCTTATAAATTTAAATAAACTTTACGAGAAGCATAAGCAAAAAATACATTTTCTCTTACAGCATTTCGGACAAGTTACGTATTTGAGTGAGAAAAGCGTTCACTTTTAGTTTAAAAGCAGTTTGTCAATTTCTGATCTTTTTTAACTTAACATGCAGTTACACGTGAATTAAGGGGTTCCGAAATTTTTAAAGCTTTACATTACATGTAAGAAAAATAATATGAAGAATGATAGTTTGTCATGAATAATTATCAGGTTGTATAGCTTATAAGTAGCAATCCTCAATAGGCAGATACTGTGAAATAAGGCTGTTCATTTGACGTAAGTCTCATGGATTCAAAACCCGTTAAAGTGAAAGTATTAAATTAGAAGAAAACATAAATTTCCACAAACTGACTAAAGGGAAAGATATTTTTGCATTTTTTTCCATTGATATATTTGTCGTTATGACAGTTCGACCGTCGATTTCGACGAGGTCTACCGTATGCTCCAAACCAGGTAGTGCAGGGACGGTGACTTGCGCGTGAATTAGTTTTAAGTGATAGTAGCCTAGTGCTGCAGTTACCGCACTCTCTCCTCCTCCCCCACCTGAGCCAGGTGTCAAGACAGAGTCAAGAGAACGAAGATTGGAGAGGGCACAGGTGGCTGGCGCAGGCGGAGCCACCCCTGGGTGTACCACCACACCTGACTCGGATCCCATGGAGATGGAGTGCCATAAAGGCCACATTAAGAAGGAGCCATTGCAGCCTGACTCTCAGTCCGCCAGTCAACCACTCCACACAAAACACACATTGGGCTGACCACGCGGTCCGAGTTATCCCGTCATTCGGCAACCTTCCAAGCCACGGCTTTTAGCGCACCGTGGTAGTTTCAAGTGCGTCAGATTGTTTATAGTGAGGAAAATGCGCTGAGCTGTCGACCTCACTCTCTCCCCCACCACCACAATCAGACCACCATCCGAGCCAGTTAGTTGTCTGATGTGGGAGTGGGCGCATTGGCTGACGGGTCGGCGTACCAATCTTCGCCCGCCACAGGATTCGCTTAATCAGGGGATATGAAGGAGCCATCGCCGTCTGACTCCCAGTTCACTTGTCAGCCACTCGACACACACAGCACATACACTGGGCCGACGGCGTGGTCTAAAGTAAGCGTCAGATTGGCAGCCTTCCAAACGACGGTTTCTAGGAAACCGTGATTTTATCAGGTACATTATGATGATTGTGCGGGTGTTGTCGATGTATTAGTGTAGCTGGTGTGCGCTGATGTGGCTTAGCCTCCGGTGGTTTACCGCAGGTTGTCGTGGAGCTGCATGTGTCCTAATGGGCCCATGCGGTGTGTAAATGTGCGGGATCAGTGAGAGCAGTGGAGGCGGGGGCGGCGGGGGCGGCGGGGCGGCGGGAGCGGCGACTGTATTTCAGAGCCCCAAGCACTGGTTTACCAGCCTCCGTGCGATGGATTCGCAAGTGACCGACCAGGCCGGTGCGTGAGTTGAATTTGCGGGCGCATTGTGGGCAGGAGAAATTTGTAGAGGCTGGCGGGATGTCATTCATGGTAGTGGGGGTGGCAGTGGCGGTAAGAATGGCAGGAGCGGAGGGTGTGCATGATGTATCAGTGTTGTCCGCATTGCGGTGAGTTCCACTATCATGGATGCGCATGTGACCGGATAGGCCCATGCGATGATGAATGCGCGAGGACAGTAAGGACAGTGGGGGCGACGAGCTCTGCTTTGTGTTGGTGCTCCAGGCACTGGTTCACCAGTCTCTGTTCGATGGATTCGCAAGTGATTGACCGGGCTGGTGCGTGAGGTGAATGTGCGGTCGCATTGCGGACAGTTTAGGGAGAGTCATCATCGCTGACGGTGGTGGTGGTGGTGGTACTGAAGGCGAAGGTGGTGGTAGGGGTAACAGGTGATGAGTAGAGGGATATGGTCTCTATGATGGTGACAGTATTGGAATTGATGCCAGGAGTGAGGATGGGGAAGTCTGAAGGAGCGTTGGCAGAATTTGACGCAGAAATTGGAATTTTCAGATTGTTGGTGCATTGCCTACGAAGATGTCCAACCAAGCTGATTCTCGCGCGGAAGATGCATTGACAGCGTGGGCATGTTGCAGGGCCTGGGCATCGACGATGTTGGTCCGGGGCGCTGGTGATTTTCGGGCTGCTCTTTTGGCCTTGGCGGTGGTGATCCGGTTGGCCTCATAGATTGCTGAACCAGTCTTCACTGATCTTCTCCATGCCGGTCTATCCTGGGCAAGGACATTTCAGGTCGCCTGGTTGATTTGCATTTGCTTCAGCGATTTCTTCAAAGTGTCCTTATAGCATCGTTTTTGACCTCCCTGCCGGTGAGCACCCGTAGCGACATCTCCGTAGAAAAATCGTTTGGGTAGTCGCTCATCGTCCATTCTTACCAGGTGGCCGCTCCATCGCAGTTGCACTTGCCTCAGCATGGCATGGGGATGCTAGGGGTTCTTTGTCCGCTCCAGGACTTCCCGAGTCCGGGATCCTGTCTTGCCATCTCAGCTTCAGTATTCTGCGGAGGCAGCTGAGATGAAAGTGATTCAGCTTCCTGGCTTGGTTCGGAGCAGAAGGTCCAGGTCTTCTGCTCCGTAAAGGAGTGTCGACAAGACGACGGCCTTTGTACATCTTCAGTTTGATGTTTCAGGTGAATACCGTGGCGATTCCAAACGGAGGCCCTGCAGCCAGCCGAAGGCCTGACTAGCTTTGGAGATCCGTTGGGCAACCTCGTCATCGATTCTCGCGTTGCGCGACAGCGTGCTTCCTAGATAAGCAAGGTTTCCACGTTTTTGAGTTGAGTGCCGTCGACATTGATTCGGGGAGCATTGTATTCCGAGCTGGGTGAGTGGCTGGTGCATGACCATCGTTTTTCGCTGTACTGATTGTGAATCCGAAATTGGTGCAGTCTGTGGCGAAGAGGTCCATGCTCCTTTGGGAACATCATCCTCCTCCATCACGGTGTTAAGGACGCAGTCGTCCGCGAAGCGTATGTCATGGACTGTAGTCTGTAGACACGCGCGTTGGGGCCTGCATACGCCGACTGTTGAGAAGGTGCCCGTCAGTTCTGTAAGCGATGCGGGTCCCAGGCTGCTCATCACGGTAGGCGTCCATCAGCATAGCAGAGAACATGAGATTGAAGAGGGTAGGGGCCAGTACGCAGCCCCTGCCTCACACCGTTGGTCACTGTGAATGCTACAGATACAGTTCCATTGTCAGTGACGCGCGCCGTCATCCCGTCATGAAGCTGACGCCCCATGTGCGTGAACCGCTCAGAACAGCCGAATTTCTGCATGACTTTCCACAATCCGTCGCGATTCACATAGTCAAAGGCTTTCGTCAGATCCACGAAGGTAGTTTAGAGGTGTGTTCGCATCTCCTGGCACTTCTCTTGTAGTTGGCGGGCGACGAAGATCATGTTGGTTGTTCCGCGGTGTCGGCGGAAGCCACATGGGATTTCTGGGGGATTTCAAAGTGACCGTTCAGATGATTGAGAAGTATACGGGCGAAGATCATCCCGGTGAGGTTGAGCAACGTGATGGCTCTGCGGTTATCACAGAGTTGCCGGTTCCTCTTGCGCGTGTAGAGATGGGCGACGGTCACGTCTTTGATCTGAGGAACTTGTCCTTGGTGCCCACCTCCTGGAATAGTGTTTTGTGTTCCGCCATCAGCCGGAGCCCACCCTGTTTGTAGACATCCGGCGGGATTGTGTCACATCCCGGTTATTTCCCGTTGGAAATCTGTTGCACGGACCGAATGGTTTCTGGTAGGGAAGGTGGCAGATCGAAGTCATTGTTCGTGTCCACCTGAGGGAGTCAGTCAATGGTAGCATCGGAGATGGCTGATGAGCAATTAAGGACACTTCTGAAGTGCTCGACCCAGCGCTTCATAATTTACGATTTCTCTGTCAGCAGTGTTGTGCCGTCAGAGCTGAACAGTGGTGCGGTTCCCTTAATGCAGGGCCCGTAGATGACCTTGATGGCTTTGAAGAAGTTTTTCAATTTCATTGCGTTCCGCACACACTTGGATTTCCTCAGCCTAGCAGACTATCCAGGCGTCCTGCATCTCCCGCAGCCGTTGCTGTATAAGGCAGTGGCATCTGGAGAAGGCTGCTTTGATGGCATCTATCCGAGGGTCCATGTAGACTTTTTGTAGTCGATTCTTATCCACGAGTAGGTTGCTGATGTCGCGTCATTGTTTTCAAACCTGTCTGGGTGTAGACGGCTTGCGCGTCCGAGGACTTCGAGGGCGGTGGACTGCATAACATTTCGCAGTTGACACCACCGTGTCTCCTTGGTGGCGCTATTATCTGGAGCATGCATGTCCTCTAGTTTTTGGGTTATCTGGTTGCTGAAATTCAAAACAGTGAGCAGGCAAATTTAACAAAGGATTATTTACCTTACCTGACGGTCGCTTACCTCGGGGATTTCGTTGGTGCTGAAGTCGGAGTCTCATCTGGGAGATGACGAGGCGGTTATCCGTCCAACCAACGGCATCGTGGAACACCTTGGTTACCAGCACGTCCTGCCGATCTCGCCTCCAGACGAGAACATAATCAAGCAGCTGCCACCGCCGTGACAGAGGGTGCATCCACGTGGCCTTCTCCCGCGTCGGAAGGCGGAAGAAGGTGTTGGTCAGCAGGAGACGGTGTTCCACGCAGGTTCGCAGATGAAGGAGGCCGTTATCGTTACAGCTACCGAGACCGTGGGGACCCAGCACTCCCTGCCAGGCAGCGTGATCTGTTCCGACGCGGGCGTTGAAGTCGCCAAGGACAATCAACTTATCCGCCTTCGGCACAGTTGCCAGTAGTTCGTTTAGGTGATCGTATAATTTTTTCTTCGCCGCATCGGAGCTCATCTTTGGGGGAGCGTAGGTTATGAGGATTTTGGCGAACTTGTCTCCCCGAAGAGGCAGGTGGAGGCTCATCGTGTGATCATTGATACCCTGTGGCAGACAGGGCAGATGGCCCACGATGTCGTTTCAGATGGCAAAGGGGACACCAGCGTCGAGTCGCTATGCCTTTGGCTGGTCACTCCAGAAGAAGGTTTGGCCAGCACCCACATCCCCCAGCTGACCCTGCTCAGAGAATCGGGTTTCGCTGAGAGCAACAATGTCCCCCTATTGGCGCGCCAGTTCCCGAGTGACTAGCGTCGTCCTCCCCTCCGGCTGGTTGCCTCTCGGATTGTCTAGAAGGGAACGAACATTCCCGGCTGCTATTGTGGTGGACTCACCGGAGCAGCCCAGAGATTATGGGTATGGGGACGTGGGGTGTTATTGTTTTTTTGAGTTTTCAGACCGTGTATTTTGCAATCTTCGAGCTGTGGCCGGCTGCAGAAGACGTGATACCCAGCATTTGTTTAGGGCAAATTTTCTAGCCCCGTTCTCCGCGAGAAGATAAGCAGTGCTCTCCTTAAAAAAGGCTGCTGGGACATCCCTGACGGCTTCCGACTTCCACTCTCTCATGATTTTTGTTTTTAGGGGAGCGGCCCAAATTAGCCTGGGCTGCCTACGGAATTGTGGTCGCGCGCACCGTAGAACTTTTGAGATGTGGGTGAGGTAGTGGGAAGTTCGGGAGTCAGCGCTCACGTTGGAGTGGTGTGTCATCACACCTTAGTTACCGCTGTTGGCGGTAGATACTTGGCGCGTCACTGCAAGCAACTTTCGCCCTCGCGCCCTCTCCTCGAGAGTATACTCCGTCAGGTAATGGAGACCATTGAGCTGATTGCTGTACGGTTGGCCAGCGATTGTCATCTCCCGTTAGAATTTCCGCCAATAACGTTTGAAGAATCCTGTTGGGGCGTGGGCGGCCATTAGAGGATGGGCGGCCGCAGTGATGTACGTCCATATGGGTACCGCCGGGCGTTTTTTTTTTGTTTGCAAATATACCGGATGTTGTGGCTATTCCAGAGATATCTGCAGGTGACAATGTATCGTTCATCCTCATCACTCTTTGCAATCACGGCTAACGACTCCCGAAACATGGTTGGCTTGCCAAAATGGAGGGACGGTGGTGTAGTCTCTGGCCTTGTTTTTGCACGAACCGTAAACAATGTTCCCTCTCCAGATGTCAATAGACTTGGGGCGGATAGATATTTTTTATCCAGGACGCTCACTACCAATCTTGCAATGTCTGCAGACGATCGATTGCCACGCATGCGCGGTCCTACAGGGGACGATTTGCTGGGTACGAGGCTGCATTGCTCTATGGCTGTCGTTATGTTTTTGCATAACTCAAGAGGAAACGAAGTCTTGGCCAACTGATTCGTACGGAGAAGACTACGACTATCGCTCATTTTTCCTGTCTCAAGGACGTCGGGTGGCTGGGCAATAATGACCCGCTATCTCAGGTGGTTCTTGCAAAACGCATTCGTCTTGCTCTATTACCTACACAAAGGACGAATTGAGTTTGCGGGCTTGTAGGACCTCAAACGCGTATTTACCATCTATCCTGAACGCATACACTGTGACGCGATTCCCATTATAACGGATTTGGAGTCAGTGGTGCAAACTAGTAGGCGTCCGCAAGGCCAGGAATCACCCAATCAACGCATCGAACCGGTTCGAACGTGAGTCACATGCTTAGTAATTGGTGATTTCTGTGCGCTGACGTTCAAGCAGACGTGGGCTATCCAGCCGCTCTGCAAAATGCACGCCTCCTGGGGCAGTCTTTTTTGGTCTATGCAATGGGATTACCTAGTTTATGGTGGTGGCTAAGGTAAAACTGACATTTCGATCGTCATCACCGATTATGTAGGCCACATGCCCACTTCAGGTAGAGCACAGAGACAACGGGTAATTTAGTTTATAGCGATTGCAGACTTGCGTGGCATCTAGCTCACTCCCACATACATCACACATCTTGCCGGAGTTGAAAAACTGGAGGCAGGATCGGACGCATATGGCTGGCACCGTGGGAGCCTGCACCTAGGCGCCCCTGTGTTGGTTTGCCGTAAACCTGCTGCTCTCTCCGAGTAATCATGTTTTGTACTTTTGCTTGCAGGTATCGGTCGGTTTGATTCGTCGGTAAATTTGAGTGGATCAAACCCCTAGCATCATCTGCCACATTTTGCCACATACCTGTCAGTCCTTGGTAAATATCATATTTCCTGTTTTCTATCAAAGTACGTTTCAAAATGAGTTCTTAGCTCTCCTGGTTCCTCACACGTCAGCAAAAGATAGCGAGTGATTTGCCAAGTTTGTGGGCACATACGCTCTCTTCGCTTTCCGGAACTTCAAATCCAGATTGTTCTCCAGCCATTGGCGTACCTGCATACGTAGAGTGCATCGCAACAGCACACCTCTGCCGATATGCTGATTTCGCATTGCACTCCGGTCGTAGAGTCGCACGCAGTCACACAAACTGTCAATCGTTTCTGATAGAGTTATGGTTAACACAACAGGTGTGACGTGATAGTCGCAATCAGCGGCTCCTGACTACTTATGGTAGGAGGAGACCAGTAGTTATGAAAGGATTAATAATTAAATGCCAAATTATCGGTCCATATATAGATGAATTTTAAACGTTGCTTTCCCCGGGTCGTCGTCGTCAGACTTCGTTTAGTTTGCTCAAATCAACGCATTAAACATTATTTCGTCCTCTATGAATTTCTTGTTTTTCTAATTAATTTTCTTAAAACACCTTCTTTTTAACATACAGCACAGATAACTGAATATTTACAAAGACAGGGGAGACCTGAATGACCGATTCTAGGTTATTAACCGTTATCAGCCAGTCACATACAATGACATTTGAGGATCAGCTGAGATCTGAATGGGCGATCTTTGCTAATTGAGTGTTTCGTCGTATTCCCCGGTTTGTTTGATAATCGACTTGACAGGGGCCAAGAGATTGACCGGATCGGCGTCTGCGATGTTAAAGCAAGCTTCATGACTCAGCACTTTCAATTGTGCAGGCGACAACTGCTTCGATGACATAGTGTGCACCAGTACTTCGTTCTCTTCTTGAGATGAATGGGTTATATTTCGCAGCTTATCCGCCAGCTCCGCATCTCTCTTTGCCGTAGGTCTCTGGCCCGTTTATCAATCACCTGCTGCAGCAGCCTGACTCCGTCCTCGCCGATTAGTTCAACGCACTGTTTAACCGCTTGGCTCAAAACCCCATTGTATTTGCGCAGTGGAAGATGACAGTCTTGAAGGAGCACGTAGTTGTGTTCGAACACTTTACAGAAGGTCTGAAACACACTGCAGCGAGCCAACCGAAAGAAAGGCAGAACTTCGATACCTCCAACGCCTCTTCGTGGCCAACGAGTATTCCCGCAACTTCATCGAACGCAGCAGACAGTGCAGGCAAAGCCGAAGGCCAGCGATCGAACAGCCAAAGATATGGCGAGCATTGTCATACATTGACGGTGTTTCGGTGGCAGTCTCCCGTCTCCTAAGGCCAATGGGGATCGGCATCGTCCGCCGGCCGGAGTCAACCATTCGACATCTGGTTATGAGGCCTAAGGCCCCCCTGCCCCGAGGTGAAACAACAAGCGTAATCTACCAGGTTTAATGCAATTTCTGCGCAGTCAACCACATTGGAGAGACCGGTAAACGGCTAAAAACCTGAGTTGGAGAACACATGAGGAACACTGCGCAGACTCTGGACACACGTTCGCCTCCCAGAATGCCGAAATTCTGGGTCGGGGAAATGACCACGTGGCAAGGGAAACCATCGAGGCCTGGCACACGGGAACAACCTCCATCAGTCGTTGTGTGACGCTTCCTTCGGCCTACCAAGCCATCCGGAGGCAGCTCAATGATCAAAAGAGCCAACGTGAACATGGGCCTAACGTGCATCTGAACATCTGTGAGTCCATGGCGGACACATACGCAATCGCAACACAACCCAGACCCGACGAAGGAACAGTTATCGCTTCGGCCAACTCAACCACTTATCCGGCAGGTACGAATACACACGGAGGTGCGATCGCAACCAAGATTAACAGCCTGGGACGGCAGCTTCGGTCGATGGGGGTCCTGACGACTACTGCCAACGTGCGAACGCCGGCCCCGACCAGATTGAGAACAAGCCATCACCCGCCCTCCCCTCGTTCACCACGGGCCCGATGTACAGGCGAAGGATGATCGCCAAGGGTGAAACACCGCCCTTCTCATCATGCAGCATGATGACTGGGGATCTCGACCCCCAACCCGGCCTCTCCTCCACGCAACTTCGAAAACCTTAGTAATCCCGTATTAACCTTAATGTTACTACCTATAAATACTGTGAGGCGCGGTACAATACTTACCTCCGACGATGAAATCTTGTTTGATTTTGAAACGTCAGGACACTATAGCCATGGTTTCCGTGATCGCCTCTTCTTCTCATCTGTTTCCGGGAACGTGCATCCTCGCTTCTGTTAGCAATATATATATATATATATATATATATATATATATATATATATATATATATATATATATATATATATATATATATATATATTGCTAACAGAAGCTAACAGGATTAGCTACCTTGATAAAAAAGGTGTTGTCTACAAAATTCCATGTTCCTGTTGTAATGCCGTTTATTGTGGCCAAACTGGGAAATCTGTCTCAACCCGATCACACGAACATCAGTTGGTGGTTAGAAGACGAGACCATTTATCCCAAGTGACTATGCATACACTGGAAACAAGACATAAATTTGCATGGGAGAAAACACGGATTGTTGGCATCTGCCCAATCAGAAAAGGCTGTGAATTCCTGGAAGCAATGCACTCAGATGAGGCACGCATCAACCGGCATATCGATTTGGATGCGGCGTACAAAATCGTTAATTAAAATTCAAATGCGCAAAACCAATCACGATGGGATGACAAAATACACTCAAAGCCTATTGGTTCGGATTTCGCCCAACCTCAGAATCATTTGTTTAACAAGGTTAATTAATTGTTCCTGTACATTGCCCGTAGTCTGACGACGAGCTGGGGGACCAGTCTCGAAAATTTACGTTTTAAATCTTCTATTTTTCTCAAAGAATTTTGTCTTTTCTATTGAATATCTTGGGATGCCTGTATTTCAATATATATATATATATATATATATATATATATATATATATATATATATATATATAGCACAAATATGTTGCTAAGAGTGCAACAGGCAAGACGCAGACAGCTGTAATGACATATGTATAATGACATATGTAATGACATATGTATAATGACATATATATATATATATATATATATATATATATATATATATATATATATATATAGCACAAATATGTTGCTAAGAGTGCAACAGGCAAGACGCAGACAGCGGTAATGACCGTGAAACAGCTGTCTGCGTCTTGCCTGTTACACTCTAGCAACATATTTGTGCTATATATATGGTATGTGTCCCATGACACACCGTTCGTTTATCGCCGGTAGGTAACTGGCGGGCGGACAAATGGGATCGAGTGAGATCCTTACCACATTAGTGAGTGTTACGCACTTGTTTGGTTTGTTTATGTACCCTCACTGCACAAGGCATATGATGTACTGATGATCGGTAATGACCGTGAAACAGCTGTCTGCGTCTTGCCTGTTACACTCTTAGCAACATATTTGTGCTATATATATGGTATGTGTCCTATGACACACCGTTCGTTTATCGCCGGTAGGTAACTGGCGGGCGGACAAATGGGATCGAGTGAGATCCTTACCACATTAGTGAGTGTTACGCACTTGTTTGCTTGTTTATGTACCCTCACTGCACAAGGCATATGATGTACTTGATGATCGGTAATGACCGTGAAACAGCTGTCTGCGTCTTGCCTGTTGCACTCTTTAGCAACATATTTGTGCTATATATATGGTATGTGTCCTATGACACACCGTTCGTTTATCGCCGGTAGGTAACTGGCGGGCGGACAAATGGGATCGAGTGAGATCCTTACCACATTAGTGAGTGTTACGCACTTGTTTGGTTTGTTTATGTACCCTCACTGCACAAGGCATATGATGTACTGATGATCGGTAATGACCGTGAAACAGCTGTCTGCGTCTTGCCTGTTGCACTCTTTAGCAACATATTTGTGCTATATATATGGTATGTGTCCTATGACACACCGTTCGTTTATCGCCGGTAGGTAACTGGCGGGCGGACAAATGGGATCGAGTGAGATCCTTACCACATTAGTGAGTGTTACGCACTTGGTTGGCTTGTTTATGTACCTCACTGCACAAGGCATATGATGTACTGATGATCGGTAATGACCGTGAAACAGCTGTCTGCGTCTTGCCTGTTGCACTCTTAGCAACATATTTGTGCTATATATATGGTATGTGTCCTATGACACACCGTTCGTTTATCGCCGGTAGGTAACTGGCGGGCGGACAAATGGGATCGAGTGAGATCCTTACCACATTAGTGAGTGTTACGCACTTGTTTGGCTTTATATATATATATATATATATATATATATATATATATATATCCCAGGTGTGCCACACTTGGGATTGGGTATGACTGGCTGATGACGGCTAATAAGCCAGAAATGGCCATTCCGGTCTCCCTTGTCTTTGTCGGTTCCATTCCATTCCATATATATATATATATATATATATATATATATATATATATATATATGGTAAGTAGGCGCTCACCGATCGGTTACAGGACTCACTCGTCCCGTTGTGCCTTGGGGCTTTCTCTCGAGCCCCACCAGCAGCCATAAGCCAGCTAAGGATATAGGCAGCATAACATTACCGACAAAGACAAGGGAGACTGGATTGGCCATTTCTGGCTTATTAGCCGTCATCAGCCAGCCATACCCAACCCCAGGCGCTGCGGTGCCCGAGGCTCGAACTCGTGACCTGTTGGGCACAAGTCTAACGCTCTACCCACTGCGCCACGAGCTCGTTGTCTTGCCGGTTTTTTGATCGAGAATATTAGCTATGGTAAGTAGGCGCTCCCCGATCGGTTACAGGACTCACTCGTCCCGCTGTGCCTTGGGGCTAACTCTCGAGTCCCGCCAGCAGCCACAACCCAGCTAAGGATATTGCTGGCTGATGACGGCTAATAAGCCAGAAATGGCCATTCCAGTCTCCCTTGTCTTTGTCGGTAATGTTATGCTGCCTAACATTGTGTCTAGATGTCACGGGATTCGCTGCTGATTTTTGGCCATCAAAGACTAAAATTTGAATTTGTTGTCTTGCATAGGATTAAGTTTATCAAATAAAATGCCATTCTATATTGGAGCCCAGGGAGATCCTCGATCAATTCTATGTAGGGTGGGCTAAAATGTGTTCCAAATTCACTACAGTGTGTTTAAAGAAGTCAGTCTTCGTTATGAATGTAAAATATTTGAAGATAAATTATCCAATTCAGAAAATCTAGTAAGCCCTGTTAGGGTTTCTATTAGGAGGCAGCGATTGCGATGGTTATTATGCTTTCCTCATTTCTTCTCTTTCGCACCGTCGTTTGCAAATATCATTATGTAGGCCTTACCGTTTTAAAATCTGGTTCCATTGCGGTATGCCTGAGCACAAAGCATATGATTGAGTACCAGCTTAAGAAAATATCAACCTTATTACTTACGATAGAGGAAAAAAATTTTTTTAAATGATTTAAGATCTCAGAGTTTTCATTCTTTTTTGTACTTTTAGTTCTGACATGGAACCGACTAGATTTTCTCTAATGAACGATTTAATGCATTATTTATGCTGAACTATAGAAAATAATATTGTTGTCGTCCTTGGTATTCATTCGATTCTCAGCCCACGAGGTCAATTATTAATTTAAGATGCGAACTGGGCTTGTGGGAAGCTGTTCGCGAAAAATTTGGATGGGTCACAGACTCCTTCTTTCTTTCCGGAATGTTATATTTCCATGATCAAGTAATTTTCTACTCGTACTTGATTTTTAATTACTTGATCAATTTTATACGTGCCTCAAATTGGTATTTGTCGGTCACAGGTAAGGTTTAAACTAAGCGACCTGTGATTCAAAACTAAGCAAGCTCAAAAATGAATGTAAATGGTAAGACAATATTTGACAGGGTCTCTTCCTTATGTTTCATCCCGGAAATCAAGGCCAGTCTGTTTGTAGTGGGTAAAAATTGAGGAGCAGTTCAGTTCCGGTGCAACCTGAACCCTGACTACCGAAACATAGTTACTTCTTTTCATCAACGAGCGTGCATACCGTGAGATTACTTCCACCTCTTGAAGTCAGAGTTTATTTGCACAGAAGTTGCTTTAATAAGATGCTGTGAGCTCTCACTAGGAGCTTTTGCGGGTATCTTCAACGATATTTCTACATGCGTTCGGTAGACATTTCAAATGTTCAGACCTATTCAACGATGGCAACTTGGTAGCTGGAACTAGTGGTTGGAATAACTCTCTTCATAAAGCGTGGTATATCCTGTAATAACGGAAGGGAAATGCAGCGTCCGATCTTAACTTTAAAATGAAGCCGCAGTACTGAACTCCTTCTCATCTTCTCGTTTCAGTTCGTTGTACCCCTCATCGTTATAGCTTTAAACCTTTAAAATGCCTATGTCTTATTGATGTCCTTAACTGGCACTCCTCTTCAATTGAACTTTCTTTTTATACTTTTTTACGGCCAAGTGACTGAAAACTTTCCAGTGGCAAAAAAAGCGGCTTGTCTCGTTGAACTTTAGTTATCCACCCGATTCTTATTTTGTACCGCTCTTGGCCTCCGTACATAATGCGCAGGGAGTGCATGAGATTTTTCTTAATCTTTTCTTGTTTCAAGGAATCATCTCTACACTACTAATTACAAATTCGGGAATCCCCTATTGTTCATAGTTGACCTATTAGTCTTAAACTTCCCTGATTGTATCTCAAAAGTCAACAAATGTATTAAGCCATGTATGCTTGGGGCAGGATGCATTTTAACGAAAAGGTTGAATTCAAATGAAATCAACGCACGGACAAACTAATACATGATATTGACCGCGTTCATTCCGTCTGATCGTGGGTTCCGAATTTTATCAGCATTTTTTGAGAAGAGGTCGTACATTCGGGCGTAGTTATTTCTAATATCCTGAACGGCCATCCTAAGTCGAATGTAGGTGGTTTCGTCCAGATCGCTGATTGCGCGTTCGTAGTCAGCGACACCGGGCCACTTGAGTCGCTTTGTGCACAGCTTTCCTCGGAAGGACAGGTAGTCGCAGTAGAAGTCTAACATTGTGGTTGCGTCTGTCTCAGTCTTGGCGGCTTCCATTATTATCTCCTCCTGGACTGAGACGCCAAAGTTGTTCCCGTCCTCTATCCGCGGCACATTCATCATGACCCACATCCGTAGCAGCTGTACATCCTCGCCCAGTTGCAGTAGCAGCGGTTTCACGGCCATGTATGCTTCATCGATGAGGCTGTTTGATGAAACTGTCGTCTTTGTGCGGGGTATGGATTCGGTATTGACAGTCTCGGCAGCGGTCAGTGGTGTTGCACTCTGCTCGCGGGCTTTTTTTCGGTTTACCTCGATATCGAAGAGCGGTTGTTTTAAGAGCTGGTTTGCAGCCTGCAGGTGCTCGGGAAAATTTTTACTCAGTCGTAGTTCTGCCTCACGGTTAAGCTCTGTTTTAAAGCTCTCGACCAGGGCTTCTGACATCCTGGGGGCCGCGCGACCTGTCTGCCAATTGCAATGCTACGGATGCTTTCAACTTGGCAAGGTCGGAAAAATCGATATTCGCCGCATGGCTGTCTGTGGATCTTGTGCGCTGCCGCCGCACGCGGCCTAACTTCTTTCTGACACAAACGAAAATTTGATTGCCAGGAAGTAAGCGGCAAGAAGTAGATGCGATCGCTAGGAAGAGAGCTTTATTCGTCTGACAGTTCAGAGTCTAGCTCGAACGCATCGTCAGCGACCGCATCAGATAGAGGAGATGCATACACAGGGAATTGCAGTATTTATAGGACGCAGTCGCTGTGCTACCGCATACCTATGACGAGCTAACGCCCCAACCTCTTCCATCATGTATATTTGGCTTCTGGTGTAATGATTGATGGCCGACATGTAGTTCATCTCTGAAATTTCATCAGCCAGGGTTGGATGTGGCTATGATGATTGTTCGGCCATCTGGCTCACTGGTACTGGCGTTGAAAACATTTTTACTCTGCGAGCTCCCCGGGTGGCTACTGACTTTAGCCAAACTGAATCAGCCCCGAATATGGGTTGGGCAGGTCCTTGCACTTGTAAATAGATAGAGGGTCCTTGGAACAGGAATTAAGCAGCCCACGGTTCAAGCGACTTTTACCTCTCAAGAGAACTTTGGGCTCGTAGAACCTGAATGTGTTACCTGGTCTCGTCAAATGTGCCGCGACTACGGTCTATAAATATTGAAATTCTCTGTGTATCAAGTATCCGTAGCTGATTGTATATCTGATGATGGGTTTGAGCAGGACTCTGAAACTTCAGGCGAATAAAGTTTTTGTCCCAGCGATCGCGTCACCTTTTATGAACCGAGTTCTTCAGTGTCTTTGATGCTTTCCGTATATACTTAAGTTGTCCGGTCCTCTTCCTCTAGAGCCCCACTCTGCTGTTACCAAGTAACCGCTTTCGTTTGGTCTAGCTGACAATACAGTTGTAGTAAGTGATAATTTTATCAGTCAGATGCAAATGAAAAAGGCGCAAATAATTTAAAAGTTTGGTATTCTGATATTCTTTTCGGTGTCTTATGGAGAACGTTAATGTGCCATGATGGACGATTTATAATTGTTAAATCTTTTCTTTTTTCTGAGCTTTATGTTGCTTTCTGACTGGCCTTCTACAAAGGCTGCTTACCACCGAAAAAAAGGAAAGTAATTGTGCTGCATTAATCTCTCGCTAGCTCACGCTTCGATATTCGTGGCTTCACTCTAGAGTGGAGTTTATTTGTGGAGACTGTGATGTAGAAACTAGAGGCTACAGCTCTCCCAGAGTTAATGCGAGATTGGGGCTGCGCTTTCTAAACGATACGTTTTTAATCTTCAAAAGAGACCAACTTGAATTACTCCACGAAAACCTGAACTCCTCATTCCCTGGAATTCAATTCACCTTCTAAACAGAAGTTGATGAACGATTTCCGTTGTTAGATCTCCTCGTACATAGGAAGATAGACGGGACGCTACATACCTCAGTCTATCGTTAACATACATAGTCGAAGGTGATTTTACATTTGGGGAGTAATCACCCCATTTCTCACAAACAAAGCAATGTTAACAGCTCGCTAAGTCGAGCAAAAGCTTACTGTTCCGATGAAGAAACATATCGAACAGAAATGAAATACTTTTTCAAATTATTTTCCCAAAATGTATATCCTCCTGACTTTGTCCGTCGACGCATGCGACGACAACAGTTCAAAGAAAAAGGTATTTCCAGAGCTACGACCTCCTAGGCGTCAAAAGCAACAAACCAGTGAACCCTCCCGTATGTTAAGAATGTATCTGAGTTCGTTGAACGACAGCTCAAAAAACACCATATACAAATAGCGCACAAATCTACGCACCCAGTTCGTACACCGTAACGACAGGGTTGGTTATTTAAACAGAAAAGAAGTTATCTACAAAGTACCGTGTACCAGTTGTGATGCAGTCTATTGAGGCCAAACCAGAAAATCTATATCCATCCGTTTCCATGAGCAGCACTTATCGGTGAGGAGATGAGACCCCTTATCTCAGGTAGCCAATTTGCAACCAATTTGCATTGGAGGATACCCAAATCGTTGACGCCTGCCCAACAAGGAAGGGCCGCAAATTCCTGCAGGCAATGCACACAGACAGGGCATGCATAAACAGGTATATCGATTTGGATGCCACTTGCAACTTTCTCAAGGTCAAGTGAAAGCAAACACAGCCACTTTCGACCGGATAAATTAAAGCACTGGACGTCTATTGGCTCAAACTTTCACCAACCACAGCAACTTGTGTCAGGCATTGTTAAAGTTAAGTGTTTCGGGTATATCTCCAAATTTTTTGGAGAGGGACTTGGGTATCGGACTCGAAAATATACAAAATCAAGTTATGTTTTCTCGAATAACTTCAGTTTAATTTAAAAATTCCCAATCGAAACCGGCAAGACAACGAGCTCGTAGCGCAGTGGGTAGAGCGTAGGACTACTGCCCAACAGATCGCGAGTTCAACCCTCGGGCGCCGCAGCGCCTGGGGTTGGGTATGAACACTGATGAGGGCTAATAAGCCAGAAATGGCCATTCCAGTCTCCCTTGTCTTTATATGTAATATCATTCTGCCTTTATCACTAGCCACGCTACGGCTGCTGGCGGGGATCTAAAGTGAGCTCCAAGGCACAAAGTGACGAGTGAGTCCTGTAACCGATCAGTGACCCCCCAACTACCATTGTTAATATTCCCGATCGAAACCTGCAAGACGACGAGCTCGTAGCGCAGTGGGTAGAGCGTTTGAATTCTGCTCAAAATGTCGCGAGTTCAAGCCTTGGGTGCCGCATGGCCTGGGGTTGGGTATGATTGACTGAGGATGACTAATAAGCCAGAAATGGCAATTCCAGTCTCCCTTGTCTTTGTCTGTTATATAATACTGCATATATATATATATATGATAGTGTGGGGCGGGGCTGCTGGATTAGCGATATTTGAGGTGCGATTAGGACAGAGGACAAACGGCTGCTGGCGGGGCTTGAACGTTAGCCCCAAGGCACAATGGGATGAGTGAGTCCTGTAACCGATCGGTGAGTGCCCTACTACCATTATATATATATATATATATATATATATATATATATATATCGAGCTCATCATCCCCCGAGGAAGACGAAGAAGAAGGGACGAGTTCATGGACCGGAATGTATTTGGACTGACGTTTCGGAAACCCCCTCGTTTCCATCATCAGAGTTCTGTGGTTCTGCTGGTCTTGACTTTTTCAGCCTTGACGCCTGCCTGGTATTATACCCCTGCTCGGAGTATGAACTTTGACCTCCCTGTTTTCTGCTGATCAGGTTTAATCTCTCCCCTCGCGTGACATAAGTACATTTTGCTGCCGTCATATTTGTTGGCAAATCAGCGTGAATGGTGGTCTGTCCCTCGTCAGCCAACGGACTGATCAATCGTTGACGGCCGCGTGAGTTAATTTCGGCCTCGTGGGCGTGGTGGTGAGTTGGTGTTCCACGCCGGTTACGTGGCCTCCGGCCGGCTCCTCTCTTCTTTTCCTCTAGTGTCCGTTGTCCGCCATGCTTGGTTTTTGCTTGACTGTCCCATTGCCCCTGCCCGAACTGACTCGAGCCTTTTGCGTATCACCTGGTAGGCGGGAGGCAAGTCTATGGCTCTGTTAAGTGTGCCCGTTGAGGACCAACTTTCGAGCAGCAGTCTGACCATCTTATCGTTGGCTCGGCCGATTACCCTAGTTTTTCTCAAAGGCGAAAAATATGGTTCTTCTGTTGTATTTGGCCATAGACCATAGACAGCTTGTCCTTGCGGTTGATTGCAAGCTGGTGTTCATGCAATCTTGTGCCAAGGCGTTTGCCCGTTTCACCAACATACCTCGCATCACAGCTTTGGCATGGTATGCTGTAAACTACCGCTGATTGCTCTGTCATTGGTAGCGGTTCTTTGGGCCTCATTACGCGCTGTCTGATTGTTGCTCCAGGCTTATGAGCCACATCGATCCCGAAAGGTTTCAGGATTCTTGCTGTCGCCTCTGATACGTTCTTCACATAAGGGATTGCGAGCCAGAACTTCGGGTCTTCTCCTTTCGATCGCTCATGGTTGGGCTTCCTAAGACACTTGCGTATAAAGGACTTCGGATAACCGTTGGCTTCAAATAGGGCATGCAGGTACTTAGTCTCCTCCTTCTTCCCACTGTCGTCGCTGCAGTGTGTTTGAACGCGTTGGAAGAGGGTTCTGACACAACTGCGTTTGTGAGCAACGGGGTGGTTGCTTCTGAAGTGGAGGATACGCATGGTGTTAGTTGCCTTCCGGTAGACCGTTGTCCTTATTTTCCGTCTGCCAGCTTAGTCACTTGTATGTCGAGGAAGGGCAACTGATTGTTGACCTCTTCTTCCATAGTAAACTGGATGTCGGGAAAGATGGAGTTCAAAAGTGTCTTGAAGGACTGCACTTCGCTCCGTTTGATGATGACGAAAGTGTCGTCAACGTATCTGGCCCAGAATTTCGGGGGAAGAGCTGAAGACTAGTCGCTCGAGCCTCTGCAAGACTGCTTCTGCAATCAGTCCGGATAGAGGTGAGCCCATTGGTGTCCCCTTCTTTTGTTCGTAAACTTGGCCGTTGAAATTGAAGAAAGTTTTAAGACACAATCGCAGGAGCTCGATGATGTGCACACGTTTGAGCTGTTGGTCGGTTTCATCGTATTTTTCTCGGAGAAGACCGTCAATAGTGTCGATAGCCAGATCACTCATATTGCTTTATGCTATGGGCGTGAAGCCCTCCGCTCAGCACGCAGGTGGGAGACTTTTGCGAAGCGGGAGTCATCCACATACGCTCAGCTGAAATTTCTGCACCGGTGTCTTGACGAATGTGTCTTGCCTAAATGCCTCAGGTATAGACTGCCTGTTAACACTGAGCTATGCCAAAGGACGATGGCAGGCTTCAAGAAGCGAATGATCAGAGTCTTGATACAAGATTGTCACGCACGTATTAACAAATACCACCGTGCAATAGAACAACACTTGGTAGCTTGCCAGTCAGCCTTAACAGCGAATGAGTTGTCAACCCTCAAAAAGGCCATTCTTGAAAGTGCTCAACGTCATCGGAAGTTACGCGACGCCAACCTACTGGAGAAGTTCAGGCAAATAAGTCCACCAAAACAACCCACCTCTGACGGGAACCTGGTTCATAACCTGTCCTCACATCGTCTCACCGAGCCACAGCTAGCAGTTCTCGCCTATGACGCCAAGTTCAATACAAGTGATGCTCGAACAGAAGACTTCATTGCATCATTCGAATCGGCGCTTCAGAAATGCGAGGCAGATGAGGAGTGCAAAAATGCCATGCGGCAACAAGTTTCGTCTTTACTCCTCCAACACAAACGTCAGGTGACGATTTCGGCATCAGAAGCCCGAGAACTTCTGAGAATACGAAAGATGAAGGATATCGTCACCCTGCCTGCTGACAAGGGGCGCTCAACGGTCGTCATGGATAAGGTCGAGTACTGCAAGAAGCTGGAAAATCTATTGATGGACAAGGAATCTTATGTGCCATCGAGTGCCAGCGAGTTCAAAAGCTCGAAAATACCATTAACAAGACGATAGACAAGTTGAGGAAGACAGGAGCCCTGACGAGGAAGGAAGCGCTGGCTGCAAAAGTCACTGATGCTGCGATGGCACGTATCTATGGTCTACCAAAGGTGCACAAGCCCGGAGTGCCATTACGACCCATCGTATCTTTACGCGGCACCCCAACTTTTGGGTTGTCAAAGTGGCTCTATCAGCGATTGTGTTTCCTTACTAAAGATTCAAAGTGGACAGTAAAATCTGCTGAAGATTTTTGTCCCGCATCCAACACCTGGAAGTGGAGGCAGATGAGGTAATGGTGTCATTTGACGTGATCTCATTGTTCACCTCTATTCCGCCCGATCTGGCTATCGACACTATTGACGGTCTTCTCCGAGAAAAATACGATGAAACCGACCAACAGCTCAAACGTGTGCACATCATCGAGCTCCTGCGATTGTGTCTTAAAACTTTCTTCAATTTCAACGGCCAAGTTTACGAACAAAGAAGGGGACACCAATGGGCTCACCTCTATCCGGACTGATTGCTGAAGCAGTCTTGCAGAGGCTCGAGCGACTGGTCTTCAGCTCTTCCCCCGAAATTCTGGGCCAGATACGTTGACGACACTTTCGTCATCATCAAACGGAGCGAAGTGCAGTCCTTCAAGACACTTTCCCGACATCCAGTTTACTATGGAAGAAGAGGTCAACAATCAGTTGCCCTTCCTCGACATACAAGTGACTAAGCTGGCAGACGGGAAAATAAGGACAACGGTCTACCGGAAGGCAACTAACACCATGCGTATCCTCCACTTCAGAAGCAACCACCCCGTTGCTCACAAACGCAGTTGTGTCAGAACCCTCTTCCAACGCGTTCAAACACACTGCAGCGACGACAGTGGGAAGAAGGAGGAGACTAAGTACCTGCATGCCCTATTTGAAGCCAACGGTTATCCGAAGTCCCTTTATACGCAAGTGTCTTAGGAAGCCCAACCATGAGCGATCGAAAGGAGAAGACCCGAAGTTCTGGCTCGCAATCCCTTATGTGAAGAACGTATCAGAGGCGACAGCAAGAATCCTGAAACCTTTCGGGATCGATGTGGCTCATAAGCCTGGAGCAACAATCAGACAGCGCGTAATGAGGCCCAAAGAACCGCTACCAATGACAGAGCAATCAGCGGTAGTTTACAGCATACCATGCCAAAGCTGTGATGCGAGGTATGTTGGTGAAACGGGCAAACGCCTTGGCACAAGATTGCATGAACACCAGCTTGCAATCAACCGCAAGGACAAGCTGTCTATGGTCTATGGCCACATACAACAGAAGAACCATATTTTCGCCTTTGAGAAAACTAGGGTAATCGGCCGAGCCAACGATAAGATGGCCAGACTGCTGCTCGAAAGTTGGTCCTCAACGGGCACACTTAACAGAGCCATAGACTTGCCTCCCGCCTACCAGGTGATACGCAAAAGGCTCGAGTCAGTTCGGGCAGGGGCAATGGGACAGTCAAGCAAAACCAAGCATGGCGGACAACGGACACTAGAGGAAAAGAAGAGAGGAGCCGGCCGGAGGCCACGTAACCGGCGTGGAACACCAACTCACCACCACGCCCACGAGGCCGAAATTAACTCACGCGGCCGTCAACGATTGATCAGTCCGTTGGCTGACGAGGGACAGACCACCATTCACGCTGATTTGCCAACAAATATGACGGCAGCAAAATGTACTTATGTCACGCGAGGGGAGAGATTAAACCTGATCAGCAGAAAACAGGGAGGTCAAAGTTCATACTCCGAGCAGGGGTATAATACCAGGCAGGCGTCAAGGCTGAAAAAGTCAAGACCAGCAGAACCACAGAACTCTGATGATGGAAACGAGGGGTTTCCGAAACGTCAGTCCAAATACATTCCGGTCCATGAACTCGTCCCTTCTTCTTCGTCTTCCTCGGGGATGATGAGCTCGATAAGATATCTGGACCTCGAATCTTCACTCATATTGCTTTATATATATATATATATATATATATATATATGCTACACGTATGCTACACATATGCTACACGTCGCTATGCGACCGCCACCGAGGGCTCTAGTCTGAGCTCCAGGGCACAACGGAACATGCATGTTCCTTAAGCAGATCGGTGAGCCCCACCCTATCATCATATTCCCGATCACAACCGACAAAAACAACGAGCCCGTGGCTCAAATGGTAGAGCGTTCGACTCAAATACCAAAGGTCGCGGGTTCGAATCCCAGGTGTGCCACACTTGGGATTGGGTATGACTGGCTGATGACGGCTAATAAGCCAGAAATGGCCATTCCGGTCTCCCTTGTATTTGTCGGTTCCATTCCATCATATGCTACACGTCGCTATGCGACCGCCACCGAGGGCTCTAGTCTGAGCTCCAGGGCACAACGGAACATGCATGTTCCTTAAGCAGATCGGTGAGCCCCACACTATCATCATATTCCCGATCACAACCGACAAAACAACGAGCCCATGGCTCAAATGGTAGAGCGTTCGACTCAAATACCAGGTCGCGGGTTCGAATCCCAGGTGTGCCATATTATTGGATAGACGGCTGATGACGGCTAATAAGCTGAAATGGCCATTCCGGTCTCCCTTGTATTTGTCGGTTCCATTCCATATATATATATATATATATATATATATATATATATATATATATATGGAACCGACAAAGACAAGGGAGACTGGAATGGCCACTTCTGGCTTATTAGCCGTCATCAGTCAGCCATACCCAACCCCAGGCGCTGCGGCGCCCGAGCCTCGAACTCGCGACCTTGTTGGACAGAAGTTCAACGCTCTACCCACTGCGCCAAGGCACAATGGGATGAATGAGTCCTGTAACCGATCGGTTAGTTCCCTACTACCATTGTTAATATTCCCGATCGAAACCGGCAAGATAACGAGCTCGTGGCGCAGTCATAAATAACTGCGACGTCGAGCAGCTACATCAGAAGCCTGAATGCTGTCTTCCCAGTCATACTTATCACACGTGAAGAGGTAATAGGAGACACTCTGCCGTTTCCAGGCGTATTAACCTCGCAACGTGCTTCCGTAGGATATAACTTGATGCTGAATTTATCCTTAATTATAGAAGCACCAACCCCACTGCTTACAAAAGATTCTGCGTCTTAACTCTGTTCCACCAGGCATATCACTACTGAAACAGTTAATAACTCCTAAAAACGATCCTGCTTAACTGTATCCTTGATTTGATCTAAGGGATATCAAATCAGTTTTGTAAAAAAACAAAACAAACACAACCGCAAGGTCCAACCACAAGCGGAAAAATTTCGGCACTGAAATTTCACTCCTTGCCATATATGCAGGGAACTTCTTAAGTAATCGCCCGCCAGTTAAGCCGCTTTGGTATTCAAATTGCCTACAAGCCAGCATCATCCCTACTCGTAGCACTATCTCAGAAAAAGCATCTTATCCCCAAAGAACAACAAACTAACATAATTTATCGCATCCGGTGTGCAAATGTCTCCTGCGTGTATGAGGGTGCTACAGGTCAATGTCTGGGCACCCGTATTAACGAACACAATGTAATTGTCCATCACCGAGCTTCCCTGTCCCTCGTCTTTGCGCACGCGCTCGATTGCGACCACAGGTTCAATTGGGATGACACTGAAGTCTTCGTCGTGGCCAATAAATACAAGCGAGAGAATTTCTCGGGGCTGGGTCCTCCAGTTCAATTGCATCAACCATCATGTTGCCCTGTAATTCCATGAAGGAGGGCCTTGGTTCACGACCGTTTGTCCTCTGTCCTAATCGCACCTCAAATATCGCTAATCCAGCTGCCCATAGTTTAACCAATCCACCATCCACCCTCCTCTTGTAGCACCTGTGAAGGTCACTTAATTTTTAACCCGGAAACTTTCGTCTATGCAAAATTTTGTGCATATTCCAGATTTCATTATAAGGAACTCTAAAATCATACTGATAATGGGGCAACCATTCCTTGTTTCGGAACTCTTTTTATCCTCCAAGCAGCAGGATTTTCCTCTGAGCAACCACAAATGTTGTAACAATCAAGTCAAATGATTCCTTCATTATTTTTCACTGCTAGCTCGATCAGCACCCGTTTTTTACCGTCGTCGTTGCATGTACACTTGCATAATATAAAATTCGGATACAGTCTTTCATCAAGGTAATGTTGGGGCATTTAGATGACTCATGGAAACTGCCATATGCACAATATTGTTTCGGCAGTGACACGGATAGACATTTAACTAGTTCAACATGAAAAGTTAAAGGATTTTAAAATTTATATTCGTTGTATAATATATTGACTGTTATTCGGGTATATCAAAACCTAAGGAATGAGAGCCATGACCTAAAAATGGGTCTCGGCTATTTGACGAAGTTTCTTTTAGCGACATGCATCAGCGAATTCGCAGGGTCGTCGAGAGTTCTGCTAGGTTTTACTTCGGTTTTTTGAGAATATATTAAGCATAAATCATTTATGCTATTGAATTCAAGAACGTAAAGGAAGGGTTAAATACCTCTAGGCATGCTGAAAATCCCTGGAGATCCCTTTTACGGAAGAAAATTGTTGTCATTCATTCATTGTTGTCATGTCATCCTCTACCCAGAACAAAAGACAGAACTCCAGAAGCAGACAATGTGCGTAAAAAATATCTTAGGTTATATGCATCCGCGCATCATAAAATTAGCCCATTTTGTTTCCTTGCATTTTGTGTACGCGTCATAATGTGATGGTTCTTAAGTTTCTTTTGCAATTTTTCAGTCCAGTTCAGGCATGACTACTGTAATCGGAGTCTTATAATAGTTATGCTTCTTCAGTTGGGATTCATACGTCTAATGATTATATCTGAGATTTTATAAAAATATGCAGGATGAAACATTCTTTTGCAATTGAGCAATGGGATGGTTGATTTTGATGCACTAATGTGGACACCCTTTTGACTGGGCGCGTTAGTCAAATTTGTCCATCTTCACTTGTGCAGTAGCGTCTCGCTTGTACATAGTATGTACGTGTCGTGAGTGGTTTTTAAGTCTTCACAAAGTTGGTTTTTAAAATTTCAGACTAATTTTCTAACGTGTGCACGTGCATTTTATTTGAGAACTTCGACTGAGAGGTAAATAATTGTGTCAAATATCGTTATATTCATTTAAATGAATAAGCAAACATCTGAACAATTGTTTAAACATCGTTTAGTACATTAATTCACAAGTTTGTGGATTCAATCAATATATTCAAGCCTAGTAGAGTATTTCCTTTATGATATATAGTTTCAGATCTGCCATTCGAAAATTTACGGCTCTTGTTAGTCTTCACTAAGACCATGGTCTTAGTGCGTGCGAATGTAAACGATCTTCTACCAGACGATCTAGTTTTATTCGGGTTACAGGTACTTGTGTCGCCATGAAACTTCCGCCCGTAGACTTCTCTGGTAAGATATGATACGGCATCGAATATTAAAACATTTAACGTTAAATTTGAGTCTGCATTTATAATCGAGAGTTGGCACTGAAGCCCGTTTGGAATGTTTTGTCAGACTGCTTAGAATAATATGGGCGTTCATCAACAAGTAAATTTTAGCTGATGTGCCAACCCACAAAAATATAACGCTAATTTTGTGACTTTCGGTCTCTCGTTTTGTTTAGAGCACAACTTTTTTCAATACTTTGCTCATTTTTTCATTGGCCTTGTACTCTGGAAAATATTATTTAAGACTGTGCTGATTACTGCTTCTTTGGATGTGTTCGCGTCAATATTTTGCTCTATTTGCATCAAAAATATGTTTTTCACGTTTAGGTCCTTATATTATTTGACTTTTCCATGTTTCCTTGGCCAGTATATTTATTTGTAATTTTCTATTATGCATTTATTTTGAAAGGGTCGTCTATGGAGAGCCTGAAAGCCTAGTTAACCATTTAGTTTATTTTTCTTACCAGAGCTTCTTATATTCACCTAAGTTGATTGACCCCGTGGCTGCCACTTCATCATCCAGAAAAAGGAAATCTACCGTTTCGTTGATTTTCTATTTTAACTGTCAGGCAGTCGCTTCGTGTTACTTTAACACAAGTGTAGATAGCATATTTGCAAGAGTTTCTGCATTTTATCCGATAATTCGTTGAAGGTTCTTCTACTGTCGTCTTTTTACCTAGGAACCATCCTGAAAATGCTGCGGCTCCTCCTGCCGACGGTAGACCGGCTCCTTCGCAGGCCACTAATAAGCGTTTCCAGCAAACACAAGCCCAAGTAAACGAGGTTGTCGACATTATGCGCGTCAACATGGAGAAGGTGCTTGAAAGAGATGCTGCCCTCGGCAAGCTCGACGATCGTGCTGGTTAGGGAACCTTCAATACCACATATTTTAGAATATTTAACGATAAATTGTATTCCAAATTTTATTCACGCACCAATGTAAAATAGGTGCGCAATTTCAGCAGTACTCGAATTTATGATTTAAATTTTAACTAAGAATTTTTAATGATCAAGTTTAATTTAGGTCTAAATGCAACCGCGTTCAAGCACAGGCGTTTAATGATCTGACTTGATGTGCAGATGTCATTGCCCTTGAACTTGGACTCGCGTCTCCGTATGCACTTGCGTCCCACATGTAGTATGTATCCAAACAATCCGCCCTGGTCAACACGGGAAAATTTATTTTGCCATTAGCCAATTATAATTCATACAAGAACCTGAAGACATCGAAATATGAAGACTCGTAAGTGGCATCAGGTGGGACAGAAACCAAAAGCTACGCTCTGTACTCTATAGTAAATTAAGACACTGTCGCCTTAGAAACAGATTTGGTTTATCTAAACAAAGTATAGAATGCATTTACTTTTCATATATGTCTCACGTCTACTGCACAACTTCATCATAACCATTCTCTAACTTTTAGACGCTCTCCAAGCCGGAGCTTCACAATTCGAGGCGAGCGCCGGAAAGTTGAAGAACAAGTATTGGTGGAAAAACATGAAAGTACGTGTATCCCTGGCTCTCACTCGCTTAGACAATCAAACTTTCAATGACGGGGGAATTGATTTCTCGACAGTTTGGGTTGATTTTCCCGCATTTTTCGGTCCTTATAAAAGGTATTGAGCGATATTCCTGTAAATTCGTGAAGTCATTAGCACCATAAGAGTATTAATTTGGTGTCAGGTGCATCCAAAACTATTAATACTGTAAAACTAAAAGGGCTTTAAAATGTAGGAAATCTGCGAGGTGTCTGCACTGCAATCCTGTCGTAATTCTTCTCACGTGGTCATGCATGTGGGGTCCTGTGGCTGTGACCAGAGCAGAGGAGAATATTACGGTGCATTTGAGAATGTTACAGAGGCCATCTTTGCTCAGAAAATTGAGTTAGGTTTGTGATGCAGCTTTTTCACTTTTAGGGAGGCCTGCTTTATCCCCTTCCAAGCGTATCATCATTGGGTGTTCTGTGCGCCACCATCGATGGAATCATGACCCCCCCCGCAAATGCTACCGCCGTTCCAAACCTACTATTTCACTTATCATCACTAAGATGGAGCCTTTAGTAAGCCGCTCACGCAGTCTCTTTTTAAGAGAACCAGAAGCTGCAGTTTTAATTTAGGAGGATGAACCACAATGTTGACAGCACCGATACCCCACACATCCATTAATCTTATCATTCCAACCACCACCATCGCCACCACTACTACTAGTACTACTACGGACGAGTACCATCCAACCCCTCCTGACCTCTCCTGCCCTCACTGAGCCCGCAACTTCACCTCACGCATCGGTTGCGTCGGTCACCTGCGAATCCATCAAACGGATATTGGTGAATCAGTGTCTTGGGCTCTGACATACAGTCGCCAAGCCCACCTCCACTGTCCTTAGTGCTCCCGTACATTCACTCACCGCGTGGATCTCCTCGAACACATGCGTCTCCACGATAACCTGCGGTGAACCAACGTAGGCTAAACCACATCAATGAACACTACCTCCACTAACACAAACACACACATGCATCTCACTCCTCAACATCATCGCATCTGTACCTCAGCGTAAGCTGATGTACTTGAGACTATAATGGTTTCCTAGCAGCTGTGGCTTGGAAGGCTGCCAACTGATGCTTTATACCAACTCGCACCGTCACCCCAGTGTGTGTTGTGTGTTGAGTGACTGACCAGTGCACTGGGAGTCAGGCGGCGATGTCTCCCTCTTACGCCATGGTTTTGGTAATCCTGGTGTGTGTCAAGGGGCCAGGTCGTGCTGTAGTATGCGCAGATGGGTTTGCCAGCCCTGTCAGCCAATGTGTCCGCTCCCATATCGGACAGGTGACCGGCTAGGACGCTGGCCTGATGCTGGGGGGTGGGGGGGAGAGAGGGATGCGGACGGTTCAGGGCATTTTCCTCACTATCACGGTATACTAAAAACTGCGGCTTGGAAGGTTGCCAACTAGCGGGATAACTCGAAATGCGTGGTCAGCCCAGTGTATGTGTTTGTGCGGAGTGCCTAACTGGCGGATTTGGAGTCAGAAAGTAATGGCTCCTTCTTACTGTGGCCTTTATGGCACTTCCACTCAGCTGGGATTCGAACCGCCCCTCCGTGTGTTCTTGTATGGAGGGACTCGTTGCATTCTCACACAGACGTAATTACCATTCGCTGACAGAATACTCAACCCTCACCCATCCGTGCGATTTGAAAAATTGCGGGAAGGTGCAACCGGCAGTCTGGGATGCAGCAATTTTCATTGTTGATTCAGGTTGAGCAATGCATAATTGGGCTATTTATTGTGCGGGCTTAAGTGCCTACAAATTTTCCGAACTTTCCTGCAGTTAGCATGTACCAGGATCGCATTCTGGCGCTTTCACGGACGTTTTGAGACACACAGTTTTGGCATTGGTAGATCGGCGCTCGCCGATCGGTTACGGGACTCAATCTTCCCGTTCTGCCTTGGGGCTCACTTTCGAGTCCCGCCAGCAGTCACACAGCGGCCAACATTAGGGACATATGAGCATTACCGGCAACGACAAGGGAGACTGAAATGTCTATTTCTGGCTTATTGCCTGTCATCAGCCAGTCATACTCAAATCCCAGGTGTTGTCGCAATCGAGCCTCGAACTCGTCACCTATTGATTAGAAGTCGGAAGACCTACTGTAGCGCCCGAGGATGTCAAGGATAGCATACACCGTGGAGTATATAACTAAGACCAGCTTCAGACTTATAACGCCAGCAGAATCGTTAAGCACTTCATCATGCACACATGTATGGATAGAAAGAGAAAAGAAGTTGATTAAGTAAGGGATTTATGTTAACAGTAACAAATGATAGACAATAAAAGAGAAGTATAAAGATACAAGCGTCTGGAGTTGGAGGTGGTCACGAATAATCAGTTAGATACCGGTGGGGAGTGCAGCGTTGTTGGCAACTGCGGGTGAGGGTCATGGAGATGCTGACGTTCATGGACTTGCGAGATGGTACGATAGCGGAAACGAGAGGAGGAGATGTCAGTGGTAGGGAGAGAAGGAGACTGACCAACAATTACACCTTTCCCATCCGGAATTCGCGCGAAAAGAGCTCTCAGTGCATTTCAAACAATTCTGTCGGTTCTGTGGTCCGTTACACTATAGGCTCCTTGTCTTGCCGTGAGCGTCCACCCAACCAATATCAGTATTACAGATCGAAACTGGCCAGACAACGAGCCTGTGAAGCAGTGGGTTAAAGCGTTGGACTTCTAATCAACAGGTAGCGAGTTCGAACCTCGGTTGGGTTGAGTATGACTGGCTGATGATGCCTAAAAAACCATTTCAGTCTCCCTTGTCGTTGTCGATAATGTTCATCTGTCTCTAACCCACAGTTTTGATTACATTGGTAATATCACCACTTTCTCGTGGATGTGTCTTACTCCGATGCATACATCTTTTCTGAAGCTGCGAAGATGTCTTTTTTGGGGGAAGGGGTGATGACGGCCATCTGGATCAGATTGCACGCCTCCCTTCCCTTTGCCCTGTCTGAACGATCAATCCCCACCTCTGACGCGAGATGGTGCGGATGTGCGTTTGTTCGTGCACGCGGTGGCTGGAGTTTTGAGTAGTGCTCGTACGATCGAGCGTGTCCTCTCACACCGTCTCGGGGGGGGAGGAAAGAGCCTAATGGAGGGGGCGAGACTCAAGTCGGACTGACACTGCCGCCGCCGCCGTTGCGCACTCTGATGCCGTCCCTGCGAGTGCACGCGCCGGTGACGTTATATTTTGAGGTTAATCCTGCCCAGCTCTGCTGTTGCTGCTGCTGGTTGGCTGTCTGCCAAGTCCGTAACCGCCGCCCAAAATAATGCGCCGACTAAGCGCGTGCGTGCGCGCACACATCTGCGCGTCGCCAAACTTGCCGACCAGATGCGTGTATGTGTTTGCGTCTAAATCTAAGTCGTTTCGTCGAACCGGTCGATAGAGTCGCTGAGCTCCACTCAGTCGTCTTCGTTTATTTCATCACCAGATTTTGGGGCGAAGTAGTTTCTGCCTTCAGTAGGATGCGAGTTCATTTGAGGTCCTCGGTGGATAACAATGGTGCTGGCTTTGTTGAAGTGGGATCAAAGCTCCTGGGGCATCGCCAGTGTGTGTGTCCTCAGGACGGCTTCTGGTATGCATACTTGGAGCTTAATTTCCTGCTAACTAGAATCTTTGAATGAACTTTTAGCGCCAAATTAAAATGAGCAAGGCCGCCTAGTCATCTCGAGGATCGGCGTTCTGTCCTTCCCGAGCCTTCGTACCTGTGCGCTACTGTCAGACTAAACCCCTCTCCACTCTCAAACCGGCTTTGCCCACACAGTGGTTCGATTTTTTACTTCTGACCGTTTGCGAATTGTCTTCAAATACCAGTTTATTTGAATAGGAAACACATTTCAGAATTTCGGTTGACAATTCTCGAGGTAGAGAATATGTTGTACATTCTGGATCCGCACAATGGCCAACCGAATTTGATTGTGGATGTCGTATCGATCACTTCCTTTGGCTTGCTCGACGTTGAACCGGCCACATGGTACGCGGACCTGTCGTCTTTGTGCAGCTTTTGCTGTCTCTTATTGGCCGTTTCTTATACTGCGCGGGTTGGGTTTATCGGTGGTATGATTCTCTTGCATGCTGCATAATTTCAGCCATATCATGCGTTCCCTCAAAATGACCCTCCCGCAAAACCCTATACCAACATTTCTGTATTAAAGGTGGTTTTGTACCAAAGCGCTGGTGAAGGGGAGTGTACCCATTAATGAATTTAAGCGAAAATTCGCATTTAAGGTATGTGGATATGTAGATAAGAATACGGTTGTTCGATCACCAGCATAATGGCTTAATTCATCTGAGTCTTCGACTGAATTCCATCTTCGGCTACAAAACAAGCAACGATTATAGGGGTTAGAGGTCAATCAAACTTCAGAAACGCCAGCCCGTAGGTCATTCCACGGGACTCTGTATGCCGGGGCCAGCTGCATATATCGATTGACTGAGTTATCATCAGAGGCTCAGACTTCAATCAATTCGCAGCCTGTCTTGCCTTTAACGTGACGATCGTCCTCGGACTGCTTCATTATATTCGTGACTCGTTTCGTACGTGTGGGCAGCCACTTGTGATTATCCGTCTCCTCGTTGCTGCTTTCTTCCCCGTCGCAGTCGAGTGTGCTCCAATACTGTTATCTTTCGCCAAGGGTCGCTGTGTTATGCGAACAAACGATTAAGGCCTTCTGTCCTCGTTCTTATTACAAGTCAGGTTATCTGCGAAACTCAGTCACCTTGAATCCTGTTGTGACTTTCCACGCAGCGCTTACCTCAATACGAGTCAAGCGTTGACCTGTGGGCTTCTTTTATTACCTTTCTTGCGTATCGCCCGGATGCATGATTGTGAAGCGTGTCCAAGCTTGCGGAATAATCGTTCACCTCATGATTGGCTGTCTCAGTATGTCTTGGGCGTCGACGGCTCCTTGGTGACTTTGGGTTGGCTGGTTGTGCATCCCACTCAGGTAGCGCGCATTGTCTTCACGTGCGGATTTCGCTCGTTCTCTCTTACGGGCGTTGCACATAACATGTACGTTAACCCGAAGCCACCATAATGAGGGGTTCTCTTTTGCACTGAAACCCGAATCACTGTCTCAGGCTGTATTCGCCACTACCTGAGCCATGACCTGTGCTGACGATATCAGGTCATGCTTGAGAGGGATTGAAATAAAGGTGTCAGCTGCTTTTATGGATTTGTGGAAGCAGGTTCAGGAGCCGTGTCTCCTGTATTACCCATGTATCTTTTTCTCCTTGTCACCGCACATGCACGTCACGCATCGGCCTGATCGGTCACTTGTAAATTCATCGCACAGAGACTGGCGAGCCAGTGCCAGGAGCATCAACACGCATTTGCTGCACCCGACTTAACTGTCCGATGGCCCACGCAGATTCACGCACTGCATGGGCCTATTAGGCCACATGCGTCTCAATGTAATCTGCGGTAGAACACACGTAGGCTAAACCACACCGACGTACACTACCAATGCATACAAACCCCCACAATCATCATGTACCTGTGACTATCACGGTTTCCCAGAAATTGTGGCTTAATAGGCTGCCAACTGACGCTATACACCAGACCACGCCGTCGACCCAGTGTATGTTGTATGTTGAGGGGTTGATCAGTGGATTGGGAGTCAGACGGTGATGGCTCCTTCTTACTCCCTGGTTTTTGGAAATCCTGGTCGTTCTGTGGTGCGCGAAGACGGGCACGCCGGCTCCTGTCAGCCAATGCGCCCACTCCCGCATCAGACGACTGACCAGCTCGGACGGTGGTCTGAGGCTGGGCTCGGTGGAGAGAGCGAGGCCGACGGCTCAGCGCATTCTCCTTCCTATAAACAATCTGACGCGCTTGAGCCTATCACGGTGCGATATAAGCCGTGGCCAGGAAGGTTGCCAACTGACGGGATAACTTGGACCGCGTGGTCAGCCTAGTATGTGCGTTTGTGCACAATGGACGACTGGTGAACTGAAATGACTCCTTAATGTGGCTTTTAGGATCCGAGCCGCTCCTCCGTGTGTTTTTGTATTCTTGTTTTGTGTTTGGAGAACAGTGTGTGGGCCAGCGCCCTCTCCCATCTCCGGTCTTCGATACTATCTTAACACCGGGCCCAAATGGGTGAAGTAGATGCAGCACAATTCATCGTTCCTGTATCATTCTGTTGTGGTGCATACAGTGTACATAGTCGAAACCATGGGGTGCTTGTGGGGCGTCTAATGGGTACAGTATACGCCAAATTCCAGAGAAAATAGTGTCAGCTTGATGTTTAGAGTTAAGTTTACGTTTAAGGTCATGGTTAGTGTCTACTGTATGGTTAGGGTTAAGTCTAGCATTAGAGCTAGTGTTGGGATTAGAATACAGGATTATGGCCACGTTTGTTGCTTGGGTGATGGCCTGTTTTTCCGAAGTAACGCTTTTTTAATTTCAGGACATTAATGAGTGAAGTAAAAGCTCATTTTCTGTTGGGAGTTTGTGCATCGTAAATGGAATTCAGTAACGATGGGTTGTTGTGGTGGTGGCGGCGGCGGCGTTGGTGATGGTGATGGTAATGATGCTGATGATGGTGGTGTCTGCTACTTCCGCGTTCCAGTATTGAGGCGGTTCAACATTATGGCATGCCTTCTCTGTGTGCTTTTAGATGACCCTAGCAATTGGCGCAGTGGCCCTGGTTCTGGTCATCGCACTCGGCTGTAAGTCACCAATATTTTCTTCACCGTGCCCTCTGCATGTTCACTATTAATGCTCCTGCTTTATGCTCGAGACCAGCCTGTCGCACTTTGCCAGTCTTCTCGTTGTTGTACTTTTTCCCGGTCCTTCTTCAAAATGATTTCCTCATATTCCACTTCCTAACCTACGAACCCGCGTTCTTTTTGTCATTAAGTGTTAGTAAGTCCATTTCGAACCATTGAGCCACGGGTTCATCCCATCGATTGCGTTAACCGATCAGGTTGTGCGGCCCACCCGTTCCATTGTGTGTTTTGGGGCTCATTATAGAGTCTCATGACAAGTACAGTAGATTGCCTAACTCATGAAATGTCTATATCAGAATTTGAGGTAATAGCAGGACAGGCATTTTAAGGTATTACTTCTGTTTTTTACGCTAAATTGATGAACAAAAAGCTGTTTAATAATAAAGAGATCACTTCAGATCAGTTTATGTATGGGTAAATGGGGCGAGATCCGACGTTTCTTGCTATCCAGGAATTTTCCTACGTTATTTCAAGCTACAGGTCAAAACAGTTTGCTTTTATGCGCAGTCCTATGATAGAACATTAATATAAGCCGGTAAAAATTTGGAATATATCCTTTCGGAGAACGGAAAATTTTATTTTCTTTTCACGAAAATCAGATGAATGCAAGTTTGAGAGATTACATTGTTTTCGAAAAACATGATAACATATTTAGTTTAAAAAAATCAAGTTTTGCAAAGTTATGACGTTTTGTTCCAAAGAGCGTTGTAATAAACTTTTGTGAATGTACTTTGGTTTTACCACACCGATAGTTAAAACCTTAAACGCGCATATATACGAGACGCGATGATACACCGCGAATTTTCGCAGTCACGCCGTATGCGAATCCTGAAAAGACAATTTCTGTCTGCAGTTGACTATAAATGAATAAGGAAACTTGAAACGGAAGGGGCAGAAAATTCACATTTCATCGCAAATTCTAAGTATATATTCGGCCACTCTCTTGTGTTTTTGAAAGCTTAGAACTAGACTGAGAAGTAAGCAAAGATCTCGAAAAATGCTTCAATAGAAAGAGAAAAAACAGTTCTTTAATTTTCAACAGAAATTGTATCTCTACTTTTCAGTGAAGTCGAAACTTTGTTCAAACGGTCCCAGTTTTTTCTTTACTTCCCTTTGAAAAAACGTTAATTACGCAGATATTAGACACCGAAACATCTAATTAAAGCACTTTTTAAAAAGGTGACTTATTGTAGAACATTTTTAAACTAATTATAGGCATATATTTTCCCAGCTTTTGTTGTGGACGTTCATTTTTCGTGGCAGTGAGTTTTCATGTTTGTGTGAGTCTACAAATATGACCCAGACGGCCGTCTGCATTAGAAAGAATGCCCAAAAAGTCACTGCTTCGGTAATTGCTTTTAAGAAATATGTTATTTTGAAGGCATTACCAAACAGATCGAACGGAATGTACATTTATGGGCAGTCGACTGAAAACACTGAAAATCGTAAAGAATTCACCTCATTTTCAAGGACTATCTGCAACTCATCGTAATAGAAAACCCGAAATATTTATATAGGAATTAAACAATAGAATAGTCATGTTTATTTTCACCAAATGGTTTGTTTACAATTGCACCTGACGATTCTATTTAAATTTATTAGTCATCGACTGACCTGTGAACATGTAAGCTTATGAAATATTATATTCCTTGGACGTCCCTATCGGCGCAATGAAGCGAAAATCTGCTTTTCTTGGTCAAATGCATCTAATAAAATGTACAAACGGAAGAAAAACTACCGATTCTTGTTAAACGGTGTTGGAATATACAATTTCATGTTAGGCTGTTTGATGACGGCCATACATTACGTTGCGCTTAATCTAGATAAATATGTATGTGCAAAACTCTGAAAAAGATTATTTTCAAAAATGATTTGGCTTTTTCTGCTTTATTCACTGTTTTTATTTCATGGACAGTTTTCCTATACACTTACAACTTCAGTTTACTCAACTAGGTCAATTTTTCACACTTTCTAAATCCGTACCTATTCTAAAAAAAGTAGCATTTCAAAATAATGTAGTTAATTTGTTAACAACAAAAAGCCATAAATTTCCTAACGATCGGTTCTTTATTGTTGTAAAATTTTGGTGGACGCAGTGTGCGCTGATTTCGTGAAATGGGCCATAACTCATGAAATCCATCAGAGTTAGGACACCTACTGTAATCCCTGCAGAGGGAGGTTACTACGATCCTGAGTGGTGCGGCGATTTTATTACGCTCTGCTCCAGCGTCTTTTGGGACAAACACCTCCGCCTACTGCTGTGTCGCTTTAGATTGTGCCAGGCATCTCTTGTATAATCGCCGGCACATGGCAGAGCGTTGGACATGTTATCCATGATATCGCTCTCAGTTGAGTATTCGGTACACGTGTCAGGAACATCAAATGTCACCCAAATCAACCAATTGATGAGTGCAGGCTCTTCTTTCTGGAATGTTCGCATCAGGAGGCAATCAGTCTTTCCGGTATTCAATGCAGCAAAACTGTCATTACCGTCTTTTGCTTGGTTGTGGAATGCCGACAGTGGAGTAGAAAAACCTAGGGTTGGATATGGTTGACTGATGCCGTCTGATTAGCCAAAAATGGCCATTCCAGTTTCCCTGGCCTTTGTCTGAAATCGCATTCTGCATATGATAGCAGTCTCTATGCGACTGTCTGCGAGGCCCTAGATCGAGCCCCTAAAGCACAGCGGAACGAGTTATTCCGGTACTGATAGGTCCACGCCCATCCATCATTGTTAATATTCCTGATCGAAAACGACAGGGCAATGGAACCCGTCGCTCAACTGTTTGGGCTTTTAACTTCCAACCTATGGAACATGGAGTCGAGCCTCAGGAGGCGTAAAAACTTGGGGTTGGTTATGACTGGCTGATGATGGCTACTAAACCCGAATTGGCCATTCCCGTCTCTTTGTCGGCACTTCCACTCTATGGGATGATCGCAATGTCCATTCTTTTGGAAGTTTTAGAAGTGCATTGTCCCTTGTTAACCAACCAAAACCTTTCGACCGCATTGAGGCCTGCTTGCTGTGCCCCCATTGATTCATTTGTAAGTGAAAGACATCTAATTGCTACTATCCTCACCGTAGATCAAAGCTTCCGGCGAGGGATGCCTGCTGATGATCCAATTCTTTAACTCGGCGAAAAAATTAATTCAGGGAGCCTGATAGTCATATAGGGGATTCTACGTTGACTGCGTAGGTAATCCTGCTTTGGCAGTCGGCTTACTGTATCAGAATTGGCAGGTGCTATATGTTGTAGTAGGCTGGGCCCAAATGTTATTAAACCCACTGCTCCCGTTAGGACCTCGTAACTAATGTGGTTCGAGCATTTACTGTCTTCAAGCCTTGCTCTTGCTGTCGTGCGTCTGACTCGTACCGGGAGTCTGCCGAGTTTTTCACAATTTGAGTATTAATCTCTCGACAATGAACCTCAATTCCTTTTCTAACCTTAATCTGTATTCTCTTCCGTTTTCTGTATGATGCCCCAGTAATTATCGCACTGATATACTTTCGTTCCACGTGCTGTCCCTTGTTGTACTGCTTGTTTGGATGCTGTTCGGCTCGCGTTATTTTGTCATAACTTTTTCTCAACTTTTCATTTGTTTTCCTACGCAAACTATCACCAGGGTACATATTTGGCGGAAAGTGAGTTCTTTGATGTTGTGACCTCCGTTGTCTCTTCACCGGACATGCTTTACGTGCGCCCTGTCAGGCAATTTGTCGATAAACCCTGACCGCACATTGGTGCCTAGGTAGTATGCCTTGGATCGCCTACAAAATAGGTCGTTCTCTCAACCTTGGGTCGCTGGTCAGGTTGGTCATTAGCCTAAAGCTAATCGACTGTTCGACCGTCGAGTTTCGATGCTGTCCACCGCGTGCTTCAGGGTAGGATGGAAGCAAGCACCGTGATCTGCGCGTGAATTAGTTTGAAGTGAGAGTAGACTTGCGCTGCATCTAACGCTCGCCCTCATCACCTTCGACCTGGCCCCGGTGTCATGACAGTCACGGAAACCGGAGGTAGAAGAGGACGCAGGTGGTTGGCATGGCAAAAATCCGCATCTAAACTTACCGCTAGCACGCTCCCATCCAAATTAAACACGACCGGGATTTTGACACAACAGCAAGGAGATAGGAGCAGTGGCCTGGATCCCAGTGTGCCATTACGCCCTCATCATACACCACCTGGCCAGGATTTTGCACAAAAGCCTGCGCAAAAGCACACTGCATGAAAGGCCTTTGTGAAATCCACGAAACGACATAGAAGTTGTTGCTCATGTCTCGGCATTTGCCTGGAAATTTATGGCACCGCGTAGGCCATTTCGATTAGAATGTAATGCTTAGGGAAAGTACACGATTCCTCTGGAAGGAGTCCTTATCTCAAGTGATGGAGGAGATGGTGGACGAAGACTTCGCCAGCAATATTGAGAAGAGAAGTCGTTGCGAGGATGAAACATACACTTATCCGTTCACTTTCTGCTTATAGCGATGCAATTTGGTGACGTCCTTGAAGTCATTATGCAGAGCCCTGCAAAACACCCCTTTCAAAAAATACCGATTTCGTTGCGCCTCAGTTCATGCACTTCTATCCTCTGGATTAGAGTCAACGTCTTCTCAAATCCATGACGTTGGCAACCTTAAGTGTCTTAACCCCGAACAGGGGGCTCTATCTGATGATGTAACTGAAGGACGGTGAAGGCATGGAAAAGCCATCAGAACACCGACGACTGGATCGCCAAAGCACCCAACTACTACAATTTACAGGTTTTTACGCCTTTTTTAAGGAAAGGTTAGTTCTAATGATAAAATTGGTGAAGCTCGTGAAGGCGGTCAGCCATGGAAGACCTCCAACAGACAAGAAGATAGGTTTTTAAGGACAAGGCGAACCACCACTCCACATCCCACAAATTGTAGCCGTTTAAGTACACTTAGTCCACGATTGCATGAGTCCTGCGTCCTCTCCTACCTTTGGTCTTCTTGACTCTCTCACGACATTGCACCCAGATGGAAGGGATGAGGGCGTGCGTTAGATACAGCGCAAATCTACTATCAATATAATCTAATCCACGCGCTAGTCACTACCCTTGCTTCCAGCCTGCCGTGAAGCACGTGATGGACATCATCGAAACTCGACGGTCGAACTCTCGGCTGTCCCGAAATTTCCACACAGCTGGTTAGGCAATCTGCTCGCCTAGCCTTTGTTGTGGGCAACAAATCAGTCTCCAGAACCTCCACCTGCCTCTAATGGGTTCGCATCAATGTCATTTTGCAGCTAAAAACAATACACACGCACACTCTCCTCTTTCTACTTGTTCATTAATTTCAAAAATTCGTAATTGTGCCTTTGAAATCTAAATATTTCTCGACTTCAGGTCTTCAGTTTGAGCTGGATGGTATCTGCAAACACTGTTTAAAAACATTTAGATGGGACCACTTTTATGCAGTTATCAAAATCCATCCTAAAATTACACACCATGTGAGCAGCGACGTCACCGAGTCTGATTAATATGAGAGCTTGGATCAATCCCCATTCAAGGAGCAGCATTCTGCCCTGTTAAACCAAGGAAATGCAATTTAAGTCGTTAGATCAATATTTCAATAGCCGTCTTTTCTCTCCCCAGAATCCCTGTCTTGCAGTTGGGCGATTGCGCTAAATAGGGTGGTACTGCTAAACGGTTACGCTGTCTGAATTGCGTCCATCAGTGATGTCTGTTTTCCCCCCCCTCTATCACACAATTTTCCCCAATCTAGAAACGTTTCCAACACGACAATGGAGTTTCCGTTCTGCTGGTGGTGGCAGGCGCACTTCTCTGTGTGATGCAATTGACTGTTCCATTTGGAGGCGACAAATCGAATGCTTTCGCGTACGCACACGAGGAGAGCTTGCTCCCGTCGCCATCGTGCGCTCGCTGATTGGCTCTCTTGTGTGCGTGGGCGCACACGTGCGCGCGTGCAGAAATTTGACTAACTGCCGCGACGGTTTGGGGCGATTTTTCAGAGTACACAGCTGCCACCAACTGAAAGGAAATGTTCTAGGCTGCATGTGATTGGCGAGTTGGATTGACTGCCTTGGTTTGATTAAATAGTCAAGAACGCCATTTCTTCTTGTCACGTTTTGGAAGGAGCGGAGTTGATTCCCAGGTGGTCGGCCTGGGAAGAACTCATACGAGGATATCTGGCGTGCGCTGCCGACAGGTGAACGAACTTGCTGTGCAGTATCACCGGTAGGAACTGCGTACAAGAAGTTTGAAGCTGTTTGCCTAGCTGCATAGTCTAAATGTCCTGTTTAAGATACGTGTCCGTTTTTGCAGATGTCGTTTTATAGTTTCCCGATGTTCATCAATAGATGTGAGAAAATAATTATAGAAAGCGTGCAAATCTAGTACTTTTAAAACCGAACGAACGTGCCAAATCATACTTATTATCTTTAGAACAGGGCTGTTTCGTAGAATATAAATTTGACCTTTAACCACCACTCAGGAAACGTAGGTTTTTCAGGTAGGTGAGTGTAAGAGGCCTTGGACGCTAATTTTAAGAATAGTAAGAAATTGCTGGTGCAAACTTTAGGAACTGACTAGGGATTCAAAGGGCAGCGTCTGCTGCTCAATTCCAAATCCTATGCTACATCCAAGTCTTGCGACTTTTGGAGTTTGTGCGCCCGGGGACTATCGACTTATCTGTCGACCTCATCGCCTGGTTCATGTGGAACCGGTTGTGGTGGTGGTTACTTGTCTTCCTAGTCGGTCAGCTCATGACGAGGGGACCGTCGACTGTGTGTTTACTGGCCCCATAAGGTAAACTGGCAGCCGGCTGTTTTCTGACCCATCTCAGCCTTGCTCTATTTACGTTCACCGTGATCCTCCCTCTTGTCGTCGTGGCAATAATGGAGTAAAACCTGGTGGGCGATGGCTAAGTCGATGTGCCTGCTGTTCGGACTGGCGTCGGCAAGCCATGCCTCTATGGTGAGCTGTTGAACTGTCCTGATGTCAAATAGTGTTGCTTCCGACTTCGAAGGCATTGGAAGTCTCTTTGGTAGGTGTTGCGACATGAAATCCAGTCTGCGGGGAGACGAGTGCAATCTTCCCCCGTTTAGCCGATGTAGTTTCAGCTACCTTTATCGCGAAAGACGTTGTAGGCGTTAAACATTACCGACAAGTGCGAGAGTGGTATGGTCATTTCTGGCTTATTAACCGTCACCAGCCAGCCATACCCAACCCCTCATGGTGGACCACCCGATCGATGAACGTCCATTCACGAATGTCGATATTTTTGATCGAAACTGGCAATACGAAGAGCCCGCGGCTCAATGGTTAGAGCGTTGGGCCAAACTCGGTCCTCTTGCTGCCGCTGCCGCTGCTGCTGCTGCTGCTGCTGCTGCTGCTGCTGCT
>WEDG01005379.1:0-157191 GCA_017591395.1 Schistocephalus solidus
TCTTAGTCTTCAAACTGGTCAGAGGAGTTGATTGTGCTCTTCAGATGGCCAAAAACTTTGAATTGGCAAACATGACAAGTCTCCGGGGTCACCAATACAAACTGAAAAGAAAACACGCCAAACTTGAAAAGCGGGCTAACTTCTTTTCCCAACGTGTGATTGAAGAATGGAACAAACTGCCAGTTTCAGTTGTTCAGACTGAAAGCGTTGAAATGTTTAAAAGAAGACTTGATGCATTTTTACTTGATGAACCTATATTTAGTTGACAGCAATGATCGATATAATAAAACGACTATCGCCATGTAACATTTGCTTGTTTTGCTAGCGTCTATCTGTAAATAGGGTTTACAAAGGCTCTGCCTATCTCCCTTATATATACTGAATTATACTGAATTATAGCGTGAAGAAAGTGTTTGTGATCGCTGTCTTCAGACGTCATCTCTCCTTGTTCGCTTATTGCGTATGAACACGTCTTCCTTTTCTGCAGTTAAAGTGATAGGTTTTTCTGTTCACTCCCAAATATTTTGTAGGATGAATCACTCTGGGTATCTGTTTTCCCGAAGCGTGTTATGCAGATGCTGGAACTCAGCTTTAACAGTTTTAGGAGAGCATAGGCGTCACACTCTAGCTGCCAGTCCCTGGACTAAAGTTTGTTTTCTATTCATGGAAAAACTGTAAAAATGAATGTACTGTCACTTTCAAGTTTTTTTGAATACTCTATGCTTCCTTGATTCATCCTTGTGTCTGTGTTTAATGCAGTATAGTTCAGTATGTATAAGGGAGATAGGCAGAGCCTTTAAAAAATTCTATTTACAGATAGACGCTAGCAAAATAAGCAAATTTTACATGGCGATAGTCGTTTTAGTATATCGATCATTGCTGTCGACTAACTAAATGTCCATCAAGTAAAAATTCATCAAGTAGAAGGACATCAAGGGACCTGATTTCGTTATTCATATCAACCTCTGCAGAAAATTGAGTGAGGGATGCACACTGTTAAACTTTCTTCTATGGTGTCAGTTGACGTAGTATGCTTCTTCAGGCAGATGTCATTGACGTACCGAGATTAGAAGGCCAGTTCATCTATGGTGTCCTTTAGACTTGTTTTCTCGATCTTGAACATGAAGAAATTTGTGAGAAACAGTCCAAAACCGTAAACTAGTAGCAACACGGTTTATCTGCCTGTATAGCTGGACAATTTTCGTGCATCATGTCAGCTTCCATCTACTTTTCCTAATAGCTCCTTATCTGTAACTATTAAAGTTCTTTTTGGCAAACAGAACCCCAGTTACATTTTTGGCCACCCTGACGCAATAAGAGAAGGGTTTCAGGGATGAGAAAATGGTTAAGCCAAGGTCTTTTCGTTCATTTACATTGTATAGATACCTTTCCCTAACGATGAATTGAGAAGCATCGTCAATGGCCCTCTCCTTCTTCAATTTGGACTGCAGAATGACAGACTTCTCAAGGTTAAACATCGGCAACCATTTATTGAACCATTCGTTTAAGCGGGTTAACCCTTCTCGCAGGCTCTGTCCACCAATCTTACATCTGATCGCTTACCATACCTTGATGTCATCTTTAAACATGACTCCCTTGCATTCCAGTCAATGCATGCAATTATTGAGAGAGAGAGAGGAATACGCTTTATTTTGAAGTATCATTCAAAATTTTCAGTAGATTAAAAATCAGTAGATTAAAATCAGCAATTTCCCGAATGCAGAACCCTGAGATACCACACAGACTGCGATTGGCCGATTAAGAAGTCCCCTATCCAATTTAAAAAGTTCCCCCTTAACCCAAGTTTGTGAACATTGTATAGTAGCCGACAGTTTGGAACACTATTTAAGGCTTTTTTGAAGTAAATATAAACGACGTCAATTCTTGCGCCTTCATCTTACGACTGGTACCACTGCTTCCTTGAAAAGCTCATATTGGTTAAGCCACGTTGCGCAATGTTCAATAAATTCTTTTCTTCGAGGAACTTCCTGGTTATTCGTATGATAATTCTTTCTATAATAGTGGATCAAATGCATGTTTTGCTTACGGGTCGATTGTTCTAGCACTTTTTCTTGATCCAAACTTATGGATAATGTATATATTTTTCACCTTCCAATATGAGAGGAGACTGCGACGCTAAACGTTTGACTAAAAAAGATGTGCGAGTAGTCCGCAGAGTTGGCAAGTGGGCTCCTTCATAACTTACGCCGGTAATTGGCCCAGACATGAAGATTTGCATTCTTTAAGCGTAAGAAGTTCAGTTTAGTATATTTGAGGAAAATAGGCTAACGCCTTTGATCGTCCTATTTAATTCAGTATAATTCAGTATATATAAGGGAGATAGGCAGAGCCTTTGAAAACCCTATTTACAGATAGACGTTAGCAAAACAAGCAAATGTAACATTGCGATAGTCGTTTTAGTATATCAATCATTGCTGTCGACTAATTATACGTTCATCAAGTAAAAATGCATCAAGTCTTCTTTTAAACATTTCAACGCTTTCAGCCTGAACAATGAGGCTGGCAGTTTGTTCCATTCGTCAATCACCCGTTGGGAAAAGAATTTGGCCCGCACTTCAAGTTTGGCGTGATTTCTTTTCAGTTTGTATTGGTGACCTCGGAGACTTGTCATGTTTGCCAATTCAAAAAAGTTGGCCATCTGAAGAGCACAATCAACTCCTCTGACCAGTTTGAAGACTAAGATCATATCCCCTCTGTATTGCCTATAAGAGAGAGGAAAAATTTTAAGTCTTTCTAGGCGGCCCTCATAGGGTAGGCATTTCAATCCGCTGACTAGTTTCGTTGCCCTCCGTTGAACCTTTTCCAGCAGAGCGTAGTCATGTTTCGTCCAAGGGCACCACGCCTGAACGCAATATTCCAACACCGGCCGGATAAATGTTCCAAACACGCGCCCAAAAAGCTCTCCGTCAAAATTAACGAAGGACCTCCTGATTGCGCCTAAGATACACATAGCTTTCTTTGCTATATTCGCACAGTGCGACGATGGTTTGAGAGTTGGTGTTATCCATATACCCAAGTCCTTTATAATATTAACCTCCTGGAGTTGGTGACCACTGATGGGGTACTGGTATTCAAATCTAATCAGCCTTCTGGAACAAGACCGCAGTTGGATTATTTGGCATTTGTTAAGAGTAAGGTTCAGCAGCCACTCATCACACCATGTTTGCAAGCGATCTAAGTTTTGTTGTAATTTTCGCGCATCCTCCGGTTTTTCAATCGAGTTCCATAACTTCAGATCGTCAGCGAACATTACCTTCTCGCATGTCAGACAATCCAGGCAGTTGTTTACGTATATCAGAAACAAAATGGGACCCAGAACGCTGCCCTGCGGAACTCCACTGTGAACGGTTTCCCAGTGAGACTTGGTGTCTCCGATACAAACACGCTGGCGCCTGTATGTGAGAAAGTCGGCCAACCATTTCAGTAGGTTGCCAGTCACACCCATTTGACGGAGCTTAAAGATCAGACGTTTGTGTGGAACCCTGTCAAAGGCTTTGCTTAAGTCAATGTAGACCGCATCGACTGACAAACCCATTTCTAATGATTTTGTCCAACTTTCCATGGATGTGAGCAAGTTTGTGAGGCAGGATCGACCACTTCGAAATCCATGTTGATATGAACTAAGCAAGTTATTCTCTTCAAGATGCCTCATCAGTTCCGTTTTTGATTATCTTCTCCATCATTTTTGCAACAGATACTTGTGAGGCTGACTGGTCGGAAACTGTTTGGTGATGTCCTCTTCTCCTTTATAGATGGGGGTTATGTTGGCTATCTTCCACTCGGTGGGCAGAGCCCCCGCCTCCATCGAACTTTCAAATATCTTGGAGAGCGGATAGGCCAGCTGTTCTGTGAGTTCCTTGAGAACTTTTGCGGATATACCATCTGGGCCAGGTGATTAAGTGGGCTGTAGCTGTTTCAGAGTTTTTCTTACTGTGTCCATTGGGAACGACACCATGCTTATTTTGTTTGTAGATGTGGCAGTACTGTAGTATTCATCCTCGTCAAAAAATGGTTCCTCGGTATACACGGACATAAAGAAATTGGATAAGAGGCTGGTCTTATCAGAGTTATCAATTAACCTGTTTCCCTGATTGTCTTTAAGACAAGGAATGCAGTCGCGATTTCGTTTTGCCTTATTAACGTAAGCATAAAACCTTTTCAAATTTCTTGGTATGTCTTTAACTATTTCTGACTCAAAGGCTGATCTTTCTTTTCTCAGTAGATTCCGACACCGATTTCGCTGTTTCTTAAAAGCGGAAAAATGTTCGGGTTGTTGATATCTGGCATATGGTCTCCACAGTCTTCTTTTATTTTTGAGATTCCTTTTTGTTTCCAATGTCACCCACTCGGGTCGGGAGACGCATGATCGCCTTTTAAGTGGGCAGAATTTCTCTACCAATTGGTGAATCAATTTACTAATGAAGAACCAGGCAGCATTAGGGTCAGGTACATGTGCAGGGGCTCCAGTCTATCCCATTCAGTAATTCTTTCATTTTGGGATAATCCCCTTTCCATACATTTCTCTGTCTAACTGCACGACTTTTGGGTACAGAAAAATGACTGTACTCCCAAGCAAGAACACAATGATCACTTCGTCCAAGCGGCACGTAAGAACTTAATGCAAGGATGCAATTGTCGTCTCTACTAATGATTAGATCCAAACAGCTTGACTGCTGCCCATTTCGGAACCGCGTCTTCATTGTGACATGTTGGGTAAGAAACTCGTCATTTACCAACTGAAGTAATTTCTGTTCGAATGAATTTTCTGATCGCGAGAAGTACATTGACACCCAATCGATATCGGGAGCGTTGAAATCTCCAAGTATTAATAAATGTTTGCTACGGCAGATTTGCTTTACCTCTGTGATGAGTGCTTCGTCCGTGTCCGTTCGCTGTTCCGGGGGTCGATATACCACGGCAATATGGAGGTCTGGTTGGTTTGGGACTTTCAGTTTACAACAAAGTATTTCGCAAGACGAGATCCTATTTGGCGAGGGCACATCCGGAGTGAAGTCAATGCCTTCTCGTATAAACATTGCGATTCCACCACCCCTACGTCCGTTTCTATCCATGTGGATAAGCTGAAAACCGTCTATTCGGACTCCTGTGTCTGCGATTTGTTCATTTAACCATGTTTTAGTTAGAGCTATGAAGTCAGGTTGTAAATGGTCCACGACCAGTTTAATTTCATCCATTTTGTTCAGTAGACTCTGCACATTTGTGTACATCATTTTAATCTTGTTTCCTTGCCTAGATTTCTGAAGAGTTTTAGTTCTTTCTTCCACATGGAGATTTGCTGGATATTTCATAAGATATATCCATTCCTCTGTGTGGGTTCAAATCTATAGGCATTTGGTAGGGCTTTTGACCGGCGTTGTTGCCGTCAATTTCACCGGATGTTCCCATAAAAACGAGCGCACCGTTTTGACTATTTTGTTGTCTACAATTTTCAAGTTTTGTTCCCCCTCGTATTGACGTCTTTTCAATTCTGCTACCAGTGTCCTCATTTTCATCCGATCGGTGGGAGAGTAATCCGGCTGAAAAAAACTCCACGATGATTCTTTCGTTGTTGGGACTTTCGAGAGAGCAAAAGATCTACCTGCTGTTTACTCCCCAAAACGACTTTTAATGGTCTTGGTCGACCCTCATGCGTTTCATTTGTAACGAGAGGCCCCAATCGAAAGATCTTTTTGATGTCGACTGTCACACCAGTTTCTTGCGTATCATTCAATAAATTTTGGAATGTCAGCAGATCCTGTTTTACCCTTTCTTTTGGCGTTTCTTTTGGCGTTTCCCCAGTAGCCTCTGAGACTCCCTGAACTACCAGACAAAATGACCTGTCAGGGAAAAAACTCGTTTCTGCATCCTGCTTTCTTTTAGTGATTGAAGGTTGAATCATACCCTTTGGTACAGTCTTTAATATTGTGTTCAAATTTGTCTTCATCGATGAGCCTGTTGGTTGATTTGCAGACATCTCTATGGACCTGACAATGCGTTTGCGACATAAAAATCGCAAGAATTAGATGCAATATAAAAAAAGTTACAGTCAATTGAATTAAGGGAGATTTATGTAGTACAATGTTATTTTTAAAAGTTTAGATAGTCACATAGTCTTCGTGGTGCTGCAACATATGTATTTCAAGCCGATTTTTGAATGCCTTCGCAGACTGGGACATTAAATCGCTTCAAGTAGGTTATTTCATGGTTCCGCGACACGGTTAGTGAAAAAATACTTCAAATAATCCAATCTTTCTTGGTGCACACTTAGTTTGAATGGATAACAGGCTAGTTGTTTAGATCTCGTATTCACAAAGGTCCTGACAGTAATAACGGGGTGCACTGCCTACCTCCACTTGGTCGAAGTGATCATGCAGTACTTTCATGGGAGTATGGTTTGTATTCTGTGCCATCTGCAATAAATGAAACCACGCCCAATTTATGGCGAGGAGACTTTTGCAAGATGAGAGCTGAGGCATAACGAATATACTGGGATCTTATCTTCTCCGTGATTGTCACTGAGGACTGGAATTTATTTAATGAGTGTTTGTTGAATTTAATAAAATGCCCCTGTCCGCTATCACAACTAAGGATATCTAACAGACCACAGTGGTTAAAAAGGGATATAAAAAGAGAGAGATTAACAGGAAAGGAAGGCTTTGGAAGAAATTTTGCCGATCCAATGAAAATTTAGCCTTGCAAGCATACAAAACTCAAAGGAACAAGGTTAAAAACTTGATCTTCAAAAGCCGACGGGATAACTAGAGGGATTTACTCCAGCGAGCAGTAAACAATCCCAAATTTCTCTACAGTTATGTAAGAAAAAGCACACGTAACAGGAACCCGATTCCTGTTATGAGAAACGATGACGGTTTCAAGATATCAGAAAGTAAAAACAAAGCTTAACACTTTTCACAGTTCTTTCAGTCAGTTTTCACCAGAGAAGCTGTTTTTATTCCATCTTGCTACGAGTCTATGGGAGCGCCAATTATTCAGGATATGCTCTTTCGAGAAGAGACAGTTTTTGAAGAATTAAAAAGTCTGAAAGCATGCAAATCCCCTGGCCCCGACGAGATTCCAGCAAAACTTCTCCTCGAACTTGCTCGAGAGCTGGCGAAACCGCTATCCCTTCTGTGCCAGAAATCGTTCGATACGAGAATTCTTCCTAACAACTGGAAAACAGCCCACATCACACCGCTTCACAAAAGTGGTAGTCGTGTATTTGCTTCAAACTACAGGCCTGTCAACCTGACCTTAATCTGTCGCAAGGTCATGGAGAAGGTTGTCAAAGAGGAATTGCTTATTTATTTAGAAACCCGTAACCTTTTATCAACTGCACAAGACGGCTTTCGTAGGGGAAGATCGTGTGATGCGAACTTACTTTATACGATGCAAAGCTGGGCAAAAGCACTCGATGCAAAAGACTCTGTGCATGTGGACTACATTGATTTCCAGAAGGCCTTCGATAGTGTTCCGCACCAGCGTCTACTTTACACGTTGAGAATGTTTGGTATTGGAGGCAAACTTCTAACGTGGATCAGGAATTTTCTCGTTGGTCGTTCCCAAGAAGTCTGTGTAGGCAGATCACGATCAAAGCGCACAGTCATCGAGAGTGGAGTCCCACAAGGTTCAGTGCTCGGACCGACCCTATTTCTCGTGTTCATTAATGATTGTGTACAGGAATTGGACTGTGAATTTATTATGCTTTCGGATGATATAAACATCTGGTAAGTTATCCACCATGCTGCTGATGGAGACGAATTCCAAGAAAATATTCGTCGATTGGACGAGTGGTCCCGCAAATGTCTCTTGTCCTTCAACTCAAACAAATACGTCCGGCAACGTCTGGGAAATTGAAATCAGGTCACTGATATGCGACCCTACTATTTGAACGGTTTGCCACTCCGAGAAGCACACTCAGAAGGATTTTGAAGTTTGGATGAAAGACAATCTGAAGCCTTCTACACAAGTTTGCAAGGCAGCTAAATCAGCCAATTCAATGCTGTACGCTATCAAGCAGGCATTTAAAGTTTTCGATGAAGACTGCTTTTCTAAAGTCTTTGGTACGTTCGTAAGGCCACATCTTGAATATGCGATCCAAGCCTGCCGACTGTGGACCCAACAGGACTACAACATGCTCGAAAGGGTGCAACGGCGAGCCACAAAATTAGTATGAGTTCAAGATGAGCTGCCATATGAGATTCTTCTAAATAACCTAAAGCTCTCTCCTCTGAGTTAAATGCAGTTGCGCGGAGACTTGATACAAACCTTCCGTATCTTGCGTGGCATGGATTGCGCCCTCCTATGTGATGACATTTTCCAATTTGCCACTGAGAATAATCTCCGAGGTCATCCATTTGAACTAAGTGGGCCCCAAGTAAGATTGGATGTGAGGAAGTATTTTTTCACCAACCGTGTCATGGGACCGTGGAATTACCTACCTGAGGCGATTGTTATGTCCCAGTCTGTGGATACATTCAAACATCGGCTTGACATACATATATTGCAGCACCAAGAAGACTATCTGTCAACTTAACCTTAACAATATCAGTGTACAACGCAAATCTTCCTGCATTCACTTGACTGTAACTTCTTTACATTGCTTCTATTCTTGCTATTTTTATGTAACAAATAGGATTTCAAAGGCGTTAGCCTATTTTCCTTAATTACACTGAACTGCACTGAACTGAATTGAACTGTATTTTGAATGGATAACCTCCGAGATTAGTCGTAGTGGAAAGTTGGAAATGTTAATACGCGGTAGGGCGCAATCCATGCCACGCATGATATGGAAGGTTTGTATCAAGTCTCCGCGCCACTGCCTATAACTCAGAGGATAGAGTTTAAGGTTATTTAGGTGGATCTCATATGGCAGTTCACCGTGACCTCTTATGAATTTTTGTCTCGCCACTGCACCCATTCAAGCAGGTGGTTCTCCTGCCAGGCTCACTGTCGCAAGGATTCCGTCGCATATTCAAGATATGACCTTACTAACGTATCAAAGAATTGAGAAAAGCAGTCTTAATCGAAAACTTTAAATGCACGCTTAAAAGCGTACAGCATTGAATTGACAGATTTAGCCGCCTTGAAGCATTTCGTAGAAGGTTTCAGGTTGTTTGTCATCCAAACGCCGAGGTCCTTCCATGTTGCTGCTTCTTGGATTGGCATACTGTTCAAATAGTGGGCTTGCATACCAGGGACCAGATTTCGATTTCCCAGATGTACCAGGGTGCATTTATTTGAGTTGAAGGACAAGAGCAATCTGTGGGGACCACTCGTCCAATCGACGAAGATATTTATTTTTTAGAATTTAAATTTGGTTAGCACCAGGAAGGTGACGTTGAAACAAACATAAATAACGACATAAAATTATCAAAATGTGTGCAGATAAAATGCACAAACATTTAGTTATATGGGCATAACTTGTCCTGTAAGGGCATCAGTTTGTGATGTTTTGAAATTAGTTGTGAACTAGAAAATAGGTGGTGAGAAAACTCATAAGGTTAAAATAGATTAAGAGTGAAATTTGCTTCCATTTTCGAAAAGATGGAAGGAGAAAAATACTGCTTAGGAAAATTATGTAAGGGGGTAGAACGGGATTATAGTGCAGAAGCATTTCAGAATGAGATAATGAAACGTCAATATGGTTTGTTTGTGATCACTAAAGCGAATGATGAGTAAAAATTAACGTGAGGCTTTAGAATCTTCGGATCCAGAATTGAATTCTGATGATAGTAAGAACGAAACGGGAGCATACAATAACAGTGAACGTCCGAATGACTTAATCCTTTGAATGACTGGTGGTATAGGGAGACATCATGGTTCCTGGGACACTCGAGGTAGAGAAAAATATTTTAAGAGAGTCACTTTCTCCGAGTCATAGGAAAAGCTGCTGGGAAAAGATGAGGAAAGTAAAAGGTTAATAGTCTCAGTGTTAAGATAAATGTGCAGTATTCGCTTGAATGCAAATAGATTAGTTAACGACCTTGTTCCATTGGAAAGTTATTCTATAGAAAACTATACCTGGAAGCAAAGAATAGAGAGTGGTTAGATGTGGAGGATGCAGGAGGAGGTATAAAAAGTAGAGAATTTCTTACGTTATAAGGAAGAATAACGGGGGTTATGACAGAAAGATTGGAGAGATTTCAGCTTTTATTAAGTCGAAAAAGGAGACAAAACCCTACTTCCAGTCTCCTGACCGAAGGAAATTTTAGCTTCGTCAGTTGGCATACAGTTGAGTAGGGAAGTATTTAAAAGAGTCGGATACAGGAGTTTTTTGAAATTTCTCTGTACATATCTAATTTTTAAACGGTCGTAATTCTATCGGCATGAGGCGAATGATCTTATTTATTGGTGAAGCTTAAGCTCAAGTGCTTGATGGAGGAATATTCAGTCATGCGGCAATCCTTTAAAAATAACAGGTTGCGGCAGCCTTTCAGGCCTAAAACTAATAAATCGTCACACAGAAGGTGTGAATTCCATTAGCGATGTGGAGCTTCACACCAAAAGAGCATTTAAGTCCCAATGAATTTGTTGTAGGCATCGTTATGCCGTAGAGTTGGAGAAGAAATAGACGCATTTGAGATCATCAGCATAAATATAAGATTCATAATGTTTAAGTATCGGTGAAATATCATTAATGTAAAGTGAGAAAAACAAAGGACCTAACACGGTACCTTGAAGGACACCACTCACAATCGGGGTAACACTTGAGTATGAGGACCCCACTTAAACATTTTTTTCGATCAGATAGGTATGATATAATAAAGTCAGTAAGGGGACTATGAAATCCTATAGCCTCTATTTTAGCTAGAAGTCGTCTATGAGGCACTTTATCGAATATCTTACAGCGCATATTGCATTATCACTAGCTTTAGTATCTAAGACTCCGGCTGAATCCATGGTAAATTCTACCAGACCAATATGCCAGAGGTTATCACCTTTAGCCGTGTGAGGGTTGGGGCTATCGCTGTATCAACGCTTAGCCTGAAATTCTAGGAAAAGCTGCTGACGTTATAACGAATAACCAGTGCCGGAGTCTACTTAACATGGACAATTAGTGGAGCCTAAACTTGAAATGACTGTATCAGGAACGAGATAGTAATCACCGTCACCGGGTCCTGGGCCTAGGTCAATGGCCAAAATGGTGCGGCCGATCTGGGGCCATTTTGGTCGGTGGGTCTGGGGCCAACGCCAGCTATTTTGACGACCAGAGGAGCCGCAAGAGCAGGGCTGCCAAGGCATTTGTGTGTAGGCATCGTGGGAGGGGTGAGGTTGGTCGGCTGTGACACCAAACAGCGACCACGGTGGCTGCTCGCAAGTGGCCTGAAGAACTTCCTTTCAAGAGCCAGGGCAAGGGCCTTGTCGAGGGTCGACGGCCGAGCCCGCAGAATGGCCTGGTGGATTTGGGGTCATGGACTGCAGTGATGAACTGCTCTAGTACCCGAGTGTTTAGGGCTGATGGGTCAATGGTGGGAAAGCGCTCCAACCGAGGAGTCGAAAAGTTTTCTGGAGCTGGTTGATAATCTTCTGCTCCTTGACCTTGCAGTCAATGAGATTTGGCAAAAAAGTTCCAGCCCACTTTTCATGGAGCCGACAAGCGTATGTATATATCTTCGCACCAGACGAGTCTTAGTAGCGGATAACGGAGTCGTCTGTGTGTTTGAATGCAACCACCAGATCTCACCATCTGATTCTGAAAACCAACAACGTCAACACAACACTTGCCCCCATGTCCTGACAGCCCAGGTGATCCTGTCCTCGTCTCCCCTCTGATCGACGCCCGCTGCAGAACAACAACCATAACACTGCTGCAGGACATGTACAGCATCGCAAAAACTGACAAAGTTGCTGATTAAGCCACCAAAGCGGACGGTTTCAGTGGCACCTTTGGCCGCGTGACGGCTATCTGCATCACCAATTCCGGTGAGATCATTCTGGCGGTCGGTGGCAAACTGCAGGTATACTCTCCCAAAGGTTATTACCTGGGTGATCTATCTCCGCCAGCCTTCTCTATTAAAGAATTTATAGAATTTATAGTTGGTTAGCACCGGGAAGGCACTGTCTAAACAAATATTAGTAATGAGATAACATTTTGACAGTGTGCAGATAAAATGTGCAAATATTTAAAAATGTAGGCAGCACCTGTCATGTTAGGGCAACAGTTAGCGATATTTTAAAACTATAAGTGAACTAGAAAATAGGCAGTGAAAAAAACGCCTACCTTGCAATTGGAGGCAGAGTTCAATAGGCCTCTATGTTTGAAAAGAGAATAGGAGAAAAACTCCTTACGAAAATTAGGTAAGGGGGTAGAGTAGGCTAATAGCGCAGTAGCATTTCGAAATGAGATAATGAAACGTCAATATGGTTCTTTCTTGATCATTAAGGCGCATGGAACACAATCTCGCGAAAGGCGTCAGTGACATTGCGACCTCAGCATCTTAGGATCCAGAATTGAATTCTGATGATGGTAAGTATCCAACGAAACGGGAGCATATTATGACATTGAACGTGCGAATGTGTACGTCCGAATGACTTCATCTTTTGAATGACTGGTGGTATAGAGAGACATCATGGTTCCTGGGACACTCGAGGTAGAGAAAAATATTTCAAGAGGGTCACTTTCTCCGAGTCACAGGAAAAGCTGCTGGGAAAAGATGAGGAAAGTAAAAGGTTAATAGACTCAGTGTTAAGATAAATATGCAGTATTCGATTGAATGCAAATAGATTAGTTAACGACCTTATTCCATTGGAAAGTTATTCCATAGAAAGCTATACCTGGACTTATTCAAGTTGACTACGCAGCCTCGGCACCAATAAAAACTGACAGCCACTCAAGGAACCAAATATGTACAACCTCATGTAGATCTGAAGTTATCCAGGACCATCAACATCCTCGAATGGCTTAGTCTTCTGCATATTTTGCATACCAATTACCGTTTTTGCTAAAGCGTTTTTGAACAAATAGGCGCATTTTTGCTCATATTGCTGTAAATTCTCGCCATGCTCCAAACCCAGTCGAAATGTTTCGTTATACGCCCAAAACAGAACATACGCACATGCAGTGTTTTTAACACTCATGGACTCAAAGAAATGTTTGAAAGCAGCATAACCAGTAATGGCACTTCCTTTAAATTAAAGCCTGTTGAGCTTGCTTCAGCATCCACGACTGGCCCTCGATCAGTTAACACTTACAACCAAGGACCAGCAAAGCGTGCAAAAAGCAAATGACAGCCAAATCCATCGGATACGAGGAAGAATCCCTCTGGTTATTCAGAGGAAAATATGGTCAGCAGTGAATCAAAAGACGACCTAGACCGAGAGACATGCGTAGTTATCCAGGGCTTACCTGAATCAAAGGCCCACACCTCAAAGGAACGGATATACGCTGATCTCGCTATGTTTTAGCACCTGCTGAATGATAAACTTCATTCAGGAGAGACGATAACCGTTCGCGCCGCCTTTAGGCTCGAAAAAAGGATTTGCAGAGTCCCAAAATGTGAGACCACGGCCTATCAAAATTGTTTTGGGATAGAAGGAAGAGGCTACGCTATTTCTCTCGAGAAAAACCAGCCTTGGAAACTCTCATAAGCAGGTTTTTTTCCAGCTTGACTTCTCTCCAGCAGAACATCTGAAACGCCACGAGTAAGTAATAGAAATCAAGAGGAGACTTGCAACTGGAGATAACAATCTGGTGATTTACAGGGGACGCGTGATACAGAGAAACGCAACATTACTCTGGAACCAGCCAATGCTCATGATGGCAGTGGCCAATTAGTATTGGCAAAATCGAGACAAACGGAATTTGGCTCTGCTGACTGCTGCATACTTAACTTTCTGTATACCAACGCCCAAAGTCTGTTTTCCAAGCTCGACGAACTGAAATTCAGGCAGTCGTTATGTCTCCCGATATTGTAGCAATCACAGAAACATGGCTGTCACAGAACATAAGCGATTGCGAAGAAGCCTTATCCGAGTACCAGCTCTTCAGGAGAAACCGCACCCACCGCCAGGGTGGGGGAGTTGCGATGTATTTTAAAAGAAATTCCAGTGTGTGAAATGACGAAGAAGATTAGCAATGGTATTGAGGATATTTTACTGAAAATAAAGCCGCAGGGCTCGCAATCTCTTGAAGTCATGACTCCATACCGACCACCGGGGACAGACACCGACGCTGATAGGTGTTTGTTGGAGAACATAAAGGAGATAAGTAGCCGACCTGGTGTTGTTCTCATGGGTGACTTCAATGCACCCAGCATTGGATGGAACGATCTGCAGGCGCAGAGCTCAAAGTTTTCCTTCGATCACCATCTGCTTAAGACAACACTTGAAGCTCTTTTCATACATCATGCATTTGTTCCAAAGAGAGCGCGTGGAGGACAACGGGCTAGTTGCTTAGATCTCGTCTTCACTAAAGATCCTGATCAGGGAGTCCTTGGGAAGCACTATTTTTGTGTTTGCCCCTATTTAAATTTTCTGATAACGTACTTTTTGCAGTCCAGTACGTGGAAAAGTCGAATCTCAAAGCCATTACAATGGGACACTGAAGCAAACGCACCTAAACGTTGGCTAATGCAGAAATATGTCACAATCTCGATTCTTGATGAACACAAAGCAATCCAGTCTGGCAGGCCGTAAGAGAAAGTCGTTTGCAGTTTAAAATCCTGGCTTCGGTATAAAATTATCTTATTGACAGTGATTTTAATTCGAGAAATTTGAGTAATTAAACCGAGCAAGTTACCAACCAATACAATTATACAGCGATGCGTGCATATTACTTATTTGCGTGTTCGGGTTGTTTGCTCTATTTCGCACTAGGAGATAAGTCGTTAATACATAGTGGTGAATTTGTAGGATGGATTCTTTAATGTCCGAAATTCTCAACGAATCGGTACGTTGTGCCAATTAAAACGATTTGCTAGACCAAGCAAGTTTCTGATCCCGCCGATAGAGTTCGCATTGTTCCTACAGCCGGTTTCTGTGTTAAATTCAAAGACACTAAGGGGCTAAAAGTGTTCGCAAATATTTGCACGTCTGAAAAGGTATTTTTGTTTTGTGATAATTTTTGTGCAGGTACCTTTGCCAGATGAATTGTCAGAAGAGGCGCTCATACAAATGCTAGAAAAAACTGACGAGGCTCCTCCCTACAGGATACCGCTCAGTATCGGAGAAGCACAGACTGCGGTTGACAATGGCAAGTTTAAAAGCGCTCATCCACTACCCGTTTAATGTTTTATTCGCATCACTTTTTAATTGCGCACATAATATTTTAAGCAGTCTCAAATTTACCATGACGACTTTGGTTGAGCGAAGTCTCAGCGTAGTATTGGGGAAAACCTCTTCGGAGTCCCGAGCACACACAGCAGTCCGGTGCATATTGGTGGCTTTCATTGAGTGTATGGTAGAAACTGGAGGAAGAGTTCAATGTGTTCCTTTTGAAGTATTTGTACCGGTACACGTAATTCAATTTATTCAACGGCCGTTGAATAATTTATGCAATAATGTTCTAATCCAAATTTTCAGGCTTTCCCTTTCCAACACCAACCAGGTTCTTGATATTTTACTATTCAACTAATGACTATCTTCGGATTAGTGGCTTGAATATTTAGTTCAAATTTATTTGATGATCTCAGCTGGTTTTACAATTTCGCTGACCCATTCATTCTTGTGGTAACTACACTATATAATTCTGCCTTTTTCTCACACACCCATCTCCAGACGTATAAATTTGAGTCGAATACCTTAAATATATGATGACATTCAAATAAAGTAAGATATCGTTAGTCTTAAGTTGAGGCCTGGCATTTTTGCACACTATATCTTTTCATGTATACTAACTGTAAGTGATATTCGGAACCTCCTGCGGCGGTGCCCGCTGCCTATTTTTCAGGATGGTAATTTCCGGGTAGTTATAGACCCGTGTTGTGTGAAATGCTTTATAAGATGCTGTGAATCCATTGTTTCCACGAAATCCAATAAATCAACTATATATTTTCATTCATCACAACTGGACAAAAGACGTTTAAGAGACAAAAAATATTTGCTAGACAACCTTTCTGCTCAAAATAACCGTACATAAGATAAAAAATTTTTAATATTTTGTGTACAAGCGAACAAATAACAAAGCTTTTATGCTTGGCAAACTGTTGAGAACTCTCAAAAACCTACGCTTGCCTTTACTACTCCTGTCCTTGCTCCGTTCTCGGCGTCGCGTTAAGGTTTCATTATGCGTTGTTGCCAATTTGATTTTTGTGGCAACAGTATTCCCGTTCAAACGCAAATGTATCTATATAAATTTGTAATGCGATTGCAGAATGTCCGTCGTTCTCGGTAAAATTTCGATAACAAATATCTGGCAGGCCGACCATTCTATAAGTATAATCATAAGGATAATGTTCCCGCCTGTATTCATTAAAACTTTCCTTAAATATAGGTAATTGACATACTCGATATTACCTTACCTTGGATCAAAATAGCAGTCACCTGCTTTCATATTGGTTTCAGGAGGATATATAGAAAAATTGTGCTCTAAACAAATTATTCCGTGGTGCCTCGTCGTAGGCTTTCATAGGACAGGACCTTTCGCCCCAAGTATGTATATCTGCTCCCTTTTCCAGCTGCTTCACAATGCAAATTTTCAGTGGGCTCTAGTCAAGAGTTTCACGTGCTGCTAGTGTGAGGGCTAAAAAGCGGTGTCATTTGTTCTTATTAATATTTGTATTTGTGGACGCACAGTAACACTATCGAATATAGTGCTTCTATCCATTAACTGTGCGGTACTGGTGAAAAAGTAAATTTTAATAACTTAAATCGATGAAAAGTTAAAGGTTAATCTTTCTAATTTAGTGGCCTGTGTATGACTAGAATTCTGAAACAGAACGCTTTGCGCTAATTCCATCAAAATTTCCCAGCTGCTGCAAACTCGCTGGTGTTTGCCCGAAATATTCTGCATTTGTTTAATAAAATAACTGGGTGGCAAATTATGACTTATTAGCAGTGGTCAACCAGCTCTTCCCAGACACAGGCTTGCATAACTTGAATCTGCGAGGGCCCTAGATTGAGCCCGAAGACACAATGAGATGAGCGTATCTCATAACCCAATCGATAAACGCGCTTCCGACCTAAGAGAGTTTTATGAAATATTCTACTTCAGGAAAACCCTTTTACGCATCAACCGAAGTAATCAATTGAGCATACCTTCATCCCGTGAATGCTCTGCAAATTTTCCGGATTTCCGGCTCCACGTTTCGTAATTCTCGTCACGTGTTGAAAACGAAAGTCTTGCCGTCACCACAACTTCTGCTTCATAATTTTCTCGTTTTAAATGTAATATTAAAACTGTCGTTAACATGGTAATTACGTAATTTTTGCCTCCTCAGTAAAATCTCACGCAAGTAATATTTCAAAACATCTGTTAACGTTTACCTTTCAATAATTATTATCTTCCTCTGAGAGATCAGCAATTGTGCTTCAAACGTATCTATTTTGTCGTGTTTAGCCCAAAATTCCAGAGGTTTCAGAATGCAGAGTACTTACCACTTTGTCGTAATAAAGTATATAGTTCTGCTCTCTCTCCGACAGTGTCCTCGTTTTATATTTTGCATGCCACACTCTTCAAACGTTGCTCACTGTCGACCTGGGCTTGCATGCTGTTCAATCGCTAAGCCGACACCCTTGCGAGCCTGTCAGCCTTTTCTGTTGGTTCTAGCTGCCAACCACCCGGCGTTTCCACAGGTTTCGGCTAGTGTAGCGACCCTCGAAGGCTGTCTACTAATTAAGTGGGCTCGTATCTGGAGAATAAGTCGTGTACCAGCATCGACAAGTCTGCTGGGGTGCGAAAGGCTAAGTTCTAACACGCCCACTGCCTCCTAAAATACCGTAAGGCCTGATGGCATAACTAGAGCACGGCGACTGTAAATCGCCACTAAATAAGTTTATTTATTAAATCTTTTATATGGTTTACTTTTTGAATCAAAGTACTAGATGAGACAACCTTGACTATTAGGCACCCTTCCTTACTGACAGATCACAAGAAACCTCAGGAAGATATTTGATTCAAGTATTAGGGTTCAAACTCTGGCGCCCATAGCAGCCAACATGCCCCGAAACCGTGACTTAGGGGTGCGCGTGAATAATGTGCCAACTGGACTGCTAAATCGGTAATGGGGTGTTGGTACTGAATGTTGCAATGTCCGAATGCTCCTAAACTAGTCCACAAAGTCTGACGCCGCGTATCATAAGCCCTTCAGAGTGGGTGCCTGCTGCCCGTCATTGCCTGAAACCTTGACTCGGGAATTCGGAAAATAAAAATCCCGGGACTGACTCCCAATTCACTCTATACCATAACGACCAATGTGGTTCTGGTAGAGATGATGTTGTGAACGCTCTTGCACAACATACTCACTATGCATTGTTTACGTGCTAACCAGTCATTGATCAGCTAGCTGATATACTGCGACGGAAAAGGCTCATTACTACAACCTCTGTCTTTTACTGGGTGCGCCAACATCAAATGTCGACCAGCGTGATAAAGAAACATACTAGCGGCTGTAGGAGTTCGTTCAAAACCTCTTCGCCGTCACCTGCTACTAGTTGCTGGAGGATAGGATACTCAGACTAGGTCTGGGGACTATTCAAACTACCTCGACCGTTTTGAACTTGGTCCTTGATGCAAAAATGGTAAGAGGATTCTCAGCTTCCTTGACCGGAACCGTTTGTTTATCACGGGCATGTGCTTCCAGCATCGCCAGCAATTATTAGCTAGACCTTAACTCAAACGACCGTTGTAGGGCAGTCAGACTGACTGCAGTATAGTCAGTCTAGGGTTTCCTTGCTTGATTCAACATAACAGCTCGATGTGTGGCGCCAAACCTGACACCACCTATCATTCAGGTCATGTTCTGGTTCACACATGCCTGGAGTCTCGACCCCCGTCCGTGCCCAAAATTTGTCACAGAAGACGCCTTGATGTGGCAAAATCATAAAATCCATCACAGACAAGGCTCAGTGGCCAAAAATCTGGTTAACCTTACATCTCGAGTTGGAGAACGTGGCAATGGCTAGTGGTTATCAATCAAGTCCTCAGTTGGTAGGGCGTCTTCGAGAATTCTCAGACTCAAGTACTGGCGCCAATATGACCCGATCAGCTCAAGAGCCTTACGTTTACCAATATAAGCGAAAATTCGAATCCCCGGAGGTAATAAAGAAGAAGTGGATGCAATCGCTGGGACAAGAATTTTATTCGCCTGACGTTTCGAATTCCCGCTCGAACTCATCATCAGATACGGGATATTCGTACGCAGAAAGTTGCAGTATTTATATGAAGCAGTTGCTATGCTACCACATACCTATGACCATCAAATTGTTCGCCCTTTCACTGAGTCCGGTTGCCCTCAGGTGCGCTGATTGCTTGATGGCCGGCATGCAAGTCATTAATTACTGAAATTCCATCATCCTTGTTCGATTTTGGCCTGATGATGGCTCGGCTTCCTGGCTCACCGGCATTGGCGTTGGAAAATGTGTTCGCCTGTGTGCTCCCCGGGTAGTTTATTACTTTGGCCAAACTAATTCTCAGTACCGAATATGGGTTGGGGAGGTGATTGCACTCGTTAATAGACTGGGGCCCGTGAATCATGCCGCAAGCAACTTGTGTCTCACGCGATTGTCACCTCGCGAGAATTTCGGCTTCATCGAACCTGAATGTGTAGCTGGGTCTCTTCGGATGATATACTGCCACGGCAAGAAACATGGAACTGGTCGTGGGATCTGGTGCAGTTGCGAGCAAAGCAACTACGTTGGACAAACGGGAAAACTGCTCTGGGCGCGAATTGCCATTTCGGAGAAATGATGCCAATTCTCAAGTGGCGGTTCATTTGACGAGACCCGGCCACATTCAGGCTAGTTATTCTCATTGAAATCAGCAAGTTTTCTGTCGACAATAGAGCGTTTGTAGATGAGCTCGTTCCTGATGTCGGTGGTTCAACTGCCCTTTTGCCTAGGGCAGGTATAAACAAATTTTAGAACTTCGGTGGTATGGTCTTTGCAGTAACGTTCGATTAAGTTCATTATGTAACCTTGTGGTGGATAATAGAGCTAGGCGGTATGCTGCAAATAACCACAGCTATACTCATTGCCTAGTATCGCTTCCCCGTGGCTCGAGTTCTTGTCCATACTAATCACCCTAACCTTTCGATATTCGATCTAACTTTCAACTTACATTCTATGGATCAGCTCGTTTAAGTATACCATTGGCCGTATTCTCTAAAAAAATCCGTAGACAGTTTTGACATTGTTGAATTTTCCCTACGGACGCCAGCTGACTGACCTTGCTTACGCTCACGATATCACCCTGCCAGCATCAAGCTTTACTGACCTGTGTGCTATGCTGTCGCGAGTGACTGAGGTCGCTAAATTAGTCCTGGGAGGATCAGAGTGTTTTCGAGTTGCAATTTTAATAATGACAGGTCATCACTCTGGGGATTAAAGACTTTTCGCTGCTTCGCGACCGGGTTGCTGACACCATATGGAGACTGTATTGCCTACAGAACCGATGCTGCTGGCAGCATTTTAAGAATTCTTAGAAAGTAGATCTGTAGATCCAATAGGTTACCTGTGTTGCCGGAGAGCTTCGCGTGTGTCGGACATCCATCCTATGCGGTAACAAAAGTTTGACTATACGCACGTACTACGAGAAAAAACTGTTGCCCAAATATCATCCTTTGAGTAAACTAAATTGGCTTCATCTTGACGGAGACATTTCACACTCCCTGCAACAACCTCGTAAAAATATCTCAAGCCATTTGAGGGAAACGGCTGAGGTGGTTTTGGAATATTCTTTGTTTTCTGACTCATTACGTCAGTATTGCTGTCCTCAATCCGGCGCCGATGCGCGTCAAAGAGGAGGTTAACCCTACACACTACGTCAAGTAGGAAACTTCATATTTCACAGTACGGCTGGTCAAAGATCAAAGTTAATATTTTTGGAGCATGAATTGGGGTTCTGACTGAATTTCTGTCTTCAAAAACACAGCCTCTGCAGGCTTTCTTTTAAACACTTTAAGGCAAACTGTTCTTCTAATTCCTAAAATTGTCCAGCAAATCTGATGAAACTTGAACAGCTAACAATCAGCACCAGTATGCTTATACAATGATTTTAGCTTTCAAGCTTGTGTGAGTTACTTTCAAAAAGCCTCACGCATATTTCGGCCACACGATTCACTTATCCTCTACTTTTAATTGTTCCGTTTTATTTTTAGCCGGAGTCCCGTGTACCGCTTACGACATTATCATCCATCCTGACTTCCTCAAAAAAATCCAAAGGTCGGAGGTCTTCAAGGCTTTTTTGATGACAGTCATCATAGAGGGCCTTGAAAACAAATTCAAAATCCAACTTAACAGAGGTGATAGTTACTTTTCTGCCATTTATCCCGTTGCATCTCAGATTGGATTGTTTTGAAAAATAAAAAGTGTATGGGAACCCTACAGGAGCAGTTTATCCGAACTAAAGCCCGACCGGCGATCATAGAAATGGAGCCCAGTGATAGGTAGGCGTTTGCATCTCGCGTGTTTAAGTTTTCTTTTGGGTTTCAGCGAGTCTTCTTTGTCCACCCCGTCTGGTGGTGTACCGAAGGAACCAGTCAAGTTCGCTATAGCTTGCGGTTAAACCCTGCTCTTCTAGACCGAAAACCTCGACGCCCTCCATGCGCTTAACAGCTGTTCCCAACCCAGAAGCTCCAGAGTTTCTTGTTGCTGAAATAAATCTGCCAGAAGTAGTAAGATGTTATAACCTTTCAATTTTTCCTTTACAGATTCTTCTCTTTCTTTAAGAGAAAAGGGGTTGATTGTACTTCTGGAGAATTGGCGTAGTCTTTCAAGCATCAACTTTTTGTAGTCATAAGAAGACATTGCTTACCAATATGTCCTAAGTGAAAGTAATAGGGAGAACGGTAGCTTGTCATTACTCCTTAGATGGGAACGGGCCTAGGACTACTGTAATTCAGTATGGGAGACCTTTCGGGATTCCCTTTGGTGTAGTGGACTTTGAGATCGTGTTGAAGGCAGAGGATACTTAATGCATTTATACAGAGGACGGAAGAAAAATGCGGAAAAGGCTTGATCTGGTCGGGCAACATCGATAATAGCCTGGTTATTTTGTTTATACCGGACACTTATTATCATGGAGGAGCATTATTGACAATGACAAGGAGGGCTGAGCCGAACCCTCCGGGCTGGCCTTTTCTTGTCACTCAACCCCGACCCTAATCCTCTGACGAGGAGAACTGAGGTTCAAACTCCGGAGATAGTTAGTTATTGAGGTAAATACTGTGCAACTTGAGGCTCGCCCAGCGATCAGGAATGTTTGAAGTCACGTGGGAGTGATATGGTCTGTTCGAAAGATTGAATACAGGTTGTCCGTTTTGTCTTAGAGGTCAGGGTTGTGGTCCTCTGAGAAAGTCTTATAAAGGCTGACAGTCAGCAATCGATTTATGTTACATACGCAGACATGGGCGATTTTAATGATAACTTCTGACCTATATGTCGTTGTTGGTTAGTCCTATCCCATGTTTAACCCCATTTATCAAATAATTTTCCTAAATTTTTCCTTGCATCCGAAGTTACAGCCAATCAGCGTTCATTTCACTGACTCACGTTTTAGGCATCCTCTCGCGGTTTAAACCTTGAGGTTGGCAAACAAACCATCTCACTACGAACCCGCAGCAACGTTTACGAGTTGGCTGCTGAACTTCGGTGGCCTGTTAATAAAGACGCGACTGTGGCCGAGTTCAACAGGGACTCAAAGGCGAGTTCAATTGTTTTTATAGTCTAACTTTTGGATTTATCGTTCTGATGCTGGCTAAATCACATTATTAGCAGTGAACTGAAACGTTTGAATGGCTGTGCTTGTGCATACCATGCCTCGTATACCGGTCGTGCGTATCAATAATCTAGACAATAAGGCGCTTACTGAAAAATAGCAGTAGCTACTCTTAAATAAATAATTAAGTATTCGGATTTTCTTTAGGGTCTTTCCCGCGACAAAATTGTCCTGTTCAGAGGTAATGTTCGTCATACGGTATCTCTTCACCCTTCCCGTTTATCACTTCCTATAGAACTAGGAAATTTTAAGAGCTTTCTTAGCAGGAACTTTGCCTATGTATATGAAGTAAACATTGCCTTTCGCTATCTGTAAGTATTGCTTCTCGAGTGTCGATTGCTCGGAGCTGTGACTGCCAGACCAACGCTCCGAGGGAAACTTTAACCACTATTTTTCATCCTATAATCAGTATGTATTGGTGCGAGCCATTACCATGTGACCTCAGTTTAATCTACTGTCCCCCTCTCAAATCACCCGAAATCTTCCGCCTACTTTTCGATACCCTACGGTTATTCTGAAATTGCCATTAGCAAATGCAGTTTACGGATCTATTCAGATTCCAGAATTCTAGCAACTACGTTTTGTAAAACTTGTCACACCTGGGCAATCAAATACCCTTAGCTGACTCTGTCTCTGAGCGTGGATTCGAATTGAAAATCCAAGACGTCCAGGTTAATAGAGTTCTTGTACCATCGATCGTGTCTTATTCTTCAAGAATTCTGTATGTCCTACTAGGCAGACGCACAGGATGTGGCTTACCTTGCGTGCGCAAGCGTTTGTTTAGAAGTGTGTCCTCATTCGCATTTCTTATTTACTTCAACACTACACCATAGCAGGGAAACGACTCAACATCCCGAGGGTGCCAACTCTTTTTAACCAGACCACCTCTCTAACCTGCTGTTCCTTCCTCCTTTCCCTCTCCCCCTTCCTCAACGAGTTTATCATATCTACCGGGCTTCGGTCCCACTGGTTTCTAATGCCAACGTTAGCAGTTGGCATCGCACGTGTGTAAGCGTTTGTGTTGTTCCCTGGTGCTGGTGAAGTCACCGGACTGCCGGCCGGCCGGCCGTCCTTATGAGGATTGTGCCCTAGAAAGAGTCGCTTCCGTGCATGCATGCGCGTGTCTTTTTGGGCTCCGACGTTGGAAATACCGGTTTTGTTGTTGCACGCGTTGCTATGCCGACGGAGGGAGAAACAACACTTGTTTGCGCAGGCGAGTAATCCTCTGACCAGGTCATGCGTGCACGCATGTACGCACTTACTCACCTGACTACCTTCCAGCCTCGTAATCCTGCCTCCCTTCTCTCCTCCCGTCGGGTTTATGCCTATCCTATCTTCCTCCTTCACCCACTCTTCCTGCCTTTCTACCCCCAGCGATGCGTCACCTGCTGTTAGTGTGCAACCAGTCGTCATTCATTTTGAATTGATGATAGGGGTTGACTTCACCGTCTGCGCTCCTGTGTAATCACTAAGCCTTTCTCAGGGATGCTTGTAGTAATGACTCACCCTGTTGTATTGTTTTTTGCCTATTTTACTGGGGAACTACGTCTCTGTGCTATATTTAAGTACTCCAACGGTTAATTAGTATATTTTACTGCGGCAGTACAGTCTCGTCCAGGAAAATATGGGCAACCTTAGCCGTCGATTTGTGAAAGTGACCGCTTTCATTACCCGTTTGGGGGTGGAGAGGAGGAGGGGGCGAGGTTTCTGTTGTGTTCAAGGCTTGACAGCGACATGCGCTTTCTGTTCTTTTATTTTCCATACCCTTGCGTCCGAGGACAACGTCTCATCTGTAAGCAATTCGCTTTCGCACGTCACAGTCACTTGGCAAATAATACAATTACCCTCTGATTTTCACAACTTATCCATTCTTATTTCCGTCTGGTTGGACGTTTTTGTCTGCCGCATCTCTGGACCTGCGTAACTTTTTGCTGCACACAATCCCTCACTTTGAGTTCTGGGGCACTTATAGCTCCTGTTATCTGGATATGGTATCTGCTACCTCTGGTGGTGTTATCTATTCCCACTTTGCTGCACTTCGGCTTTTGGTCCCGAACTCGTTATTGTTAGCCATATTTTTTTCCTACACAGACCAGGTAGGTGAATGCCATCCGCATATTAATTGGTATTCTCAGTCTCAGTTGACAAAAGTTGAGACTGTAACACAAGAGAGCAAACCTCCAGCTAAAGAACTGACTGATCCCCGATCTGGATCTCGGGTCGTCCCGGCTTGGGGTTTGGGCATGGCTGGTTGAGAACGACAAATGCCAGTCTCTCTCTCTTATCTTTCCTGCTGCTGCTTCTCCACAGTTTTTAACCCCCCGAGAACCCCTACGGCTGCATAAAAACGCTACATTTATTGAATGGTTTGGCGAGTGTACAACGTGAATTTACTCACTTCTTTCTTAACAAATGAGTAGAAAAATGCAACTGGAGGTGGGCAAACCCTTTTAAGGACTTGCGGAACCTCCGAGTCAACAGTCATACACTCCAACACATTAGCCCAACTTTCGGTTACTGCACTCACTTTAGGTTACTCAAAATTGGACGGTTTTTTGTGACTGACAGTCAGGTGTGAAGGTTTACGTGCCTAGGGGAGAAATTTTAAGCGCTAACGCTAGCCCGTGCGCAGGAAGACATACTTTTAAATTAGGCTCCCAAAACACCTCCGAGTCTGAATTTGCGCCAATGGATGATCATGGTTTATATACTGTTATAATTAATTCATATTATCCATTGCTTTCGCCTTAGATGGGGCGAAGGTGTCAGTACAGGCTCCTGCGGGCAAGAACTTGTCCACTTCTTCAGTTCCAGGTCCCACGATGATTACTTAGGGTACTCTAGCAACGCTCCGTCAGTTGGCATATTGAACAAGGTCTAACCGACGATACTCCCTCGACCTATGGCCAGGCTAAGCGTCATCAAACAAGGAAGGGACTAAACATGTGCTCTGGGACTTTTGTGATTCCAGGTTGCCTGTTTTTTTTCTGACATAGTAAAAATAACACATCCAACATAAATTATCGCTCCATTAGCTTCAAAGAACACCAATCACAGTTTTTGCAGAAAGGTAGTGTAGTCCAGATCGTAGTCGTGTCAGTGCTCAGCCCTGACTTGTAATTTTACTGACTCACTGTCGACACAAAGGTGGACTCTCAGTAGGATGATGGGCGGGCGAGGGGGGGGGGTCGAAGCACGAGAAAGGGCCCTTTATTAATTGATGCCACTAGTGGAGGCAAGTTTGTTCGGCCCGCCGTAGCAGTGGGGGGAGGAGGTGGGCGAAAGAGCTTGCTATCATCTGGGTTAAAATCAAGAACGTGTGAAACCACATCAGCGTCCTTCGTCTTACCGAATGGGATGAATTAGAATTGTGGAGCTGTTTGAAAACTCTTCAATGTACTTTTGCTTGGAATCGCCACAAGTGTGGGCTGTACAAGACAGTTTCTCCTATCATCTGACAGCGAGTGAAACGGTTATGTCGCTTTCATCGTGGAGATGAAACGATAGCCGTGAGCGCACATGTCGAGAGAATTTTCACATTTCTGAGTCATTTTCGGTTTCACGTGGGTTACCGTCTGGGAAGGAGGCCAAATCAAGGTCTCTAGGTCGATGTGCTTACAGGGACTCACGGTGAAAATGGCCTAAAGCGACATTACAAGTCCGTACCAAAGAATTCCAGTAATCGCGCGATCTTTAGCCACATCCTTCTAATTTGTTCTCATTGCTTCTGCCTGTATTTATTGGCTCGAATTTATTTAGTTCTCCGTCTTCACATCCACCAGGATATACCAAACAGCACATCTCACCGTAAAACGCCGTTTCCGCCTATGTCCACCGTGTGCCCCGACAGTTCGACCATCGTAGTCGGACGATGTCCACCGTATGCTCATGGGAAAGTTGAGCAGGGACAGTGACTTGCGCGTGATTTAGTTTAAAGTGATAGTAGACTTGCGCTGCATCTACCGCACTCCTCCTCCCCCACCTGAGCCCGGTGTCAAGACAGAGTCAAGAAGACCGGAGGCGGGAGAGGACGCAGGTGGCTGGCGCGGCCGGGTCCCCTAAGTCCTAGCCACCCCTAGGCGTGCCACCACACCGTGTGCCCCACAACAGGGTGGACGCACGGACGGCGAATTGTGCGTACATTAGTTTATAGTGGTAGCTTACTTGCGCAGCATCTAACGCACCTTATTTTCCCTCACCCTCCTGGGCTCAGTGTCATGACCTAATCAAGAAAACCAGAGACAGGATCGGGCACCGGTGGCTGGCGTGGCATGAGCCCGAGTCTATGCGTGCAACCATACCCCTTTGTGTTTAGCATTTGTATGGTTGCGCATTCCGAAGAACGCCTCCAATACCCTGATTTGGTCTTCGTCTCAGTCCAACACATCTACCACGTGACAAGCCGTGTAGAAGGCAAGCCGTGAAAACCACTACTAACTAACAGTTTACACAAGGTGGTCATCGATTTCCGTGATGGATGAACTGAATGTTCAAGAAATATTGCGCTGAGATTTGAGGGATGCCTTTGAGTGCAGGTATGCTCCGAGTAAAAAATGGGGAGGCGTATAAAGTCACCTGCGGTTGGCGTTCACGCATCTTATCTGATTGTGGAACGGGATTCTAGCGTTCCGTTTCACCGGTGGTATGGCTGGAGGACGTAAAATAAGTTAGAAGTGATCATTTCAATCTTTCTACTCTCTGTTTGGCAACACAATGAATGACCGCATTTTTTTTTCTACTCATTTTCGTAAGTAACATAATGAAAGTGCCAACGGGCCCTTTAAAAACATTGTGCCACCTAAATACTGACAAAGTCGTTAACTGATAGAAGTGAATAGGCAAGTCCCCGGAAGCAGTTTATAAGAAGAAGACGTGATCGCTGAAACATGGCGTTTATTGGCCTGACGTTTCGAATTCTCTCTCGAACCCGTCATCAGAAACGGTTTCTACAACTGTGTCTGATGACGGGTTCGAGAGGGAAATCCAAAACGTCAGGCCAATAAACGCCATGTTCCCGCGATCGCATCTTCTAAAGCCGATAACACCTCCAGAGTATTCGTTCCTTTGAGCTCACAAATCTTTTCCACATCAATGCCTTGTTTGTTTTGCATTCTTGCTGCTATCTGTCCACTAAGGTTTTGGGTAAAAGAATTTATATTGGTTTATCTACAACTGTTATGTGGCTGGTCAGCTGCTATCATTAGTAGTTCCAAGAAGATGCTTCCCTAACATCAGAATTCTATCCGCGGCCATTCACGAATTGCCATGAATTCCCGTCTTGTTAGTCTTGTTGTGTCATTCTTGAATTAGTGTGCGGCTGGCGTAAGGTTCGTAAGAGGGTAAGGTTGCTGGCAAAGGAAGGACTACTATCCGCCCCCGTTACATGAGGGAGATAATTAATTTACCGAGGATTGAAGGTACGCGCCTCCAGCATCCTACCTGCTCAAACTTACGGATCGGAAGTGGTTATCTTTGGGCAAACATCTACCTCAGAATTTTCGGAACAATTTTTAGTTTCAGGCGTATACGTACACAGCTTGCCATTTAAAATAGGTTCAATGCCAACAGGCGTTTTCACACATACCACTTCTTCTTCGATTTCCCTCGGAGATGGCAACCTGTTTTTCAGACACTCCTTGTCCCTATTCCCTCAGAGCTGTTTATGGCTTCTCATTCTTCGCCTCCCCTTTTTCTGTCAGTAACTTTTCAAAAGACAGCAAAAGAAATTGACAGGTGCACCTTTGCTTCTTTTTCTCCTTTACCGAAGTTCAAATTTCTAGGCAGCCACGTTCCCACAATTCTAAGTTTTGAATGACTACTGTCCGAACAGAAAGACAGTAAACAAGACAGCACACACACGTACATTTCTTACTCGTGGTCCACTCGTCGTGCGTAAAATTTTCGTCCCAACCACTCCCTGCCCCCTTGCCCAATTCCCTTGACACTCCGCCCGATGTCTGCGTACGTGGTAATAAAACAAAATGGTACCCGCCGGGCCCGAAACCACCATTACCGCGCGGGCTGCAAATGCTAGGGCTCACTGTGGAGGACCTAAAGTCGCGCCCAATATACACCGGGGTTGGCGGGGGAGCTATAGTCGTTGGGTTTAGTGCGTTTGCGCATTTACATGCAGCTGAGTAACAACGACCCCTCGACGTGGCTAGCGCAATTGTGTTGAAGTAAACCGGGAGTCGCACAGACTTGTTTCACACGTTTGACGGTCCGAATCATTGTGTTATTCCTAACCGTGGACCACCAGTTTATATATATATATATATATATATATATATATATATATATATATATATATATCCAGTTTACAATGGAGGCGGAAGTCAACAACCAACTGCCGTTCCTAGATGCTCTCGTCCATCGAAAACCAAATTGGGACCTAAAAATGACGGTGTATAGGAAGGCTACCAGTACCCGTCAAATCTTGAGCTACCACAGCAAATACCCGTTATGCCACAAACGTAGTGTTCGAACATTATGCAAAAAGGCTGAAACCCACTGCAATGAACCAGCCGATACAAAGGCAGATCTGTGATATCTTCATACCCAAAGGGTATCCCCGCAACTTCATCGAACGCGGCAGGTAGTCCAGGCCAAGCCTACGGCCGGCAACCGAACAGCCAAAGATACGGCGAGCGTTGCCATACATTGACGGCGTTTCGGAGGCAGTCTCCTAAGACCGCTGGGGATCGGCATCGCCCAACGGTCGGAGTCAACCATTCTAAGGCCCCCCCTGCTACCAGGTGATACAACAAACGTCATCTACCGGGTTCAATGTAATTTCTGCGCAGTTAACTACATTGGAGAGACCGGGAAACGGCTACTAACCAGAGTCGGAAAACACATGAGGGCAGTAAGAAGGATGGACCCATTTTCTTGCGTGGTGGATCATTGCGCAGACTCTTGGCTCACGTTCGCCTTCTAGAATGCCGAAATTCTGGTTGGAAGAAGTGACCGCGTGGCAACGGAAACAATCGAGGCTTGGCACACGGTAATAATCTCCAGAAATCGTTGTGTGACGCTTCGTACGACCTACCAAGCCCTCCGGACGCAGTTCAATTAACAAAAGAGCCAACGCGAACATAGGCCGGACGTGCATCCGAACATCAGTGAGTCCATGGTGGATACGTACGCAATCGCAATACAACCCAGGCCCGAAGAAGGAACTGTTATTGCCTTGGCTAGCTCAACCACTTATTCGGCAGGTGCGAAAACTGACGGAGGTGTGATCGCAATCAAGATTAACAGCCTGGGATGGCAGCTTCGGTCGATGAGGGTACTGACGACTACTGTGAACGCCGGCCACCGACCAGATTGAGAATAAGCCATCACCCGCCCTACCCCCGTCCTCCACCGGCCCTGTGTATAGGTGATGGATGATCACCCAGGGTGAAACACCGCCCTCCTCATCTTGCAGCATGATGACTAAGGATCTCTACCCCAACCCGGCCCCTCCTTCACGCAAATTTTAAAGCCTTAGTTATCCTGCATAAGCATAATGTTACCACCTACAAATACTGTGAGGCGCGGTACTGTACTTACCTCCGACGATGGAATCTTCTTTAATTTTGAAAATTCGTGACAATATAACGATGGTTCTCCTGATCGCCTCTTCTTTTCACACACATATATATATATATATATATATATATATATATATATATATATATATATATATATATTACGGTAATCGAAGTCCCTTGGGAAAAAATAACTGTTATGTAAATTTTCGACTCTGGTACCGCAGTTCATCTTCAGACAAATGAGAGATGTACAAAAGCAACCTTCCAAACTGCGGCTTTTAACGCGTAAAATTTGTTATGGTTATGGATATGCTGATGTGTCATGGCGATGAATTCCTCCTCTTCATATGCCGCAGGTCTGTTTGAGCTCGTTAGTAGACCGGCTAGGACACTTGGCACGGTTACTGGCGTGACATAAGCCTGCATCTATGTCGTGCTATGTGTTTGTGTGAGAGTAATTAAGGGCTCGTGCAAACTCAGCACAATCCGAAAAGTGCGTGGGATGATCAAGTTTGACCCGCAACGCAGTAAGCTCTAAGACACAAATTCCCCCCAGGCATTTTCCCGTCTCCGGTAGGGCCTCTTGCATTGTGCGTTGCCCAAACGGTGGGAAGATGGGTTACCCATTAGCCAAGCTACTGGCTTCCCGGCGCGTCCACAGGTGGCGGATAGTGGAACGGCCTTCAGTGAAGGTTAGCTACGAAATAATCAGACTCTCCAGTCTGGCGAATAAGCAGTCGCGGACGAGCAGCGACAGTAATACCAGGGTGCAACGGGCTGAGGTCTGGCACGCCAAAAGCCTTAAAAAAGCCGCAAAGCCCGATGACGGCACTGTGACATGGCGAGTGTGAACCGCCATTAAATAAGTCCGATCGCCCCCGCTGCCTTGTGGGTAGGCTCTTAAGCCAAAGTGCTAGAGGAGACAACCTCGAAAAAAACAATCCGAGCGACTGTTGGGGACCCGCCCGTACTCACAATTCCCAAGACATGAAAATATGTTTCATTATAGTGCTGCGGTCCATGCTGCGGCGTCCGCGGGAACCGACGCGCTCCATGAACAATAGTCCAGTGGTGCGGGCGAATAGTATTCGAGCTGGACTACTCAATCTGAATCGGGCCCTTGGTATTGGATTCTGGAATGTGCGAACGTTCCTGGACCCCGGTACCCAAAGTCTGACGGCGCGCAACCTTTATCAGTACAACGTAGATGTATGCTGCCTGTCAGAAGTCCGAATCCCTGACTCAGGCCCTCTGGAAATAAAGATCTCAGGAACCAACTCACACTTCCCCCTGTATCACAGTGGTCCTCGTGAGTCCTTAGTAGACGTGGTGTGGCGATCGCCCTCCCATTACAAGCAAACCGTGTACTGCTTGCTTGGAAACCAGTCAAGGAATGGATGGCCTATGTGCGACTGAAAGGTCACTTCAAAAACATCTCTATCGTCTCCGTGTACGCACCAACTTCCGCTGCCGAACAGCGCGACAAAGAGACGTTTTACTCGCAACTGCAAGCGTTAGTTGAAAGACTCCCGCGCCGCGATCTTTTTATTGTTGCTGGGGCCTGGAATGGCCGGGCTGGACGTGGTGACTCCACTATCAGTTATCTTATTGGCCGTTTTGGGCTTGGTTCTCGATGTGAAAATGGTGAGAGACTGCTAAACGTTTCTGATCAGAACCGACTGTTTGTCACGAACACGGGCTTCCAGTACCGCAACAAACACCTGCTGACCTGGTATTCAAACGACGGTCATACGGCCAGTGAGATCGACTACGTCCTAGTCAGTTCACGGTTCCGCAGCTAGGTTCATGATAGCAGATCGATGTGTGGTGTCGAGACTGGTGATGCCTATGGGTCTGACCATGTTCTCGTCCGTACACGCTTGAAAGTGCACCTATCATCCGCATCCAAAATATCACGTGCTAGACGCCTCGATGTCGCCAAAATCCGGCAGACCGGCACTACCGAGGCCCTGGGCAGAGAAATCCGGTCTTGTTTGCCTACCCGAGCAGACGGAGAAGGCAGTAGTGAGTGGTCATCACTGAAGGCATTAGCCTATGGGGCAGCTGAGAAAATCCTTGGGTTTACTCAGTGACGCCGCAGTGATTGGATCAGCGGAAGAACCCTGCAGTTGTTTGCCCAGACGGCTCGAGCCAGGTCCCGCAACGATGCTTCCTTCCGCCAACTCCGAAAGATGACGGCAAATCGGCTAGGGAAGACCGGAAGAAATATTGGGCTGAAATAGCAACCTCGATGGAGCAGGCCTCAAACGTAGTTGACATTCTAAAACTCTACTAAATTATCCGCCCAGTTAGTGGTAGGCCCTCTACACTGAGCGACTCTGTTCGTGACGTGAATGGCAGCTTTATTGCTGAAAACCCGGCTAAGGTTGAGCGCTGGCGTGAGCACTTCGAGAACCTTCTCAATTTCGATACCGAGCCCAGAACCTCTTTACGACGTGCAACGGAGTTTCCTGCCTATGCAGTGTCAGGCGACCCCCTTCTGAAGGAGAAATCACTGATGCCATAAGAAGGTTGTGCAACAACAAGGCACCTGGAGAGGACGGTATACTCTCTGAAATCTGCAAGTCCTGTATCGACATACCGGCGCCCTGGCTCCATGAAGTGATTGTGCGAGCGTGGAAAGACGAGGTTGCTCTATGATACAGTCCATAATCGCTGCGAAAATATCGCAAGGATATCCAAGAACGACGACTGAGGTGGTTCGGACACGTTCTTCGTCGCCCACCTTACGAGCTCAGTGTTACTGCCCTTGAACCGACCTCAGTACTCGATTGGAGACGTTGAAGAGGGGGTCAGTTCAAAACCTGGCTCGACACAGTTCGTCAGGATATGGTAGTTGTTCTCGGACCTGTGGTATTCGGCGTCCGTCGTTGGCGAAGAGAATGGATTGAACTGTCCAGGTTTGCTGCCGCGGATCGTCACGCGTGCAGGAGCACAATCCGTGACATAATCGAGGTCGGCTAGATCAGGCATGATCGCAGCCGTAACAAGTACAAGTAAACGGTGGGCTGCCTTTGTGGACCTGTGCATTGCATGTTAATTCGTCTTCCGCATGTTGTACCTCTTTCCCTAATCGTAATTGAATATCTTTGCGACCAGCGAGGAAAATGAGGAAGGTGAACTTAACTCAGCTCTTATTCACTAGCATAGTTTTGTCCTCTTCGTACTTATTGTCGTTTGACGTCGATTTCGTCCGTTAGTCTGCATCTTCCCACCATAACTTTGATTTGTACGTGTATCGTGCTGTACGACCATGCTATCATATCAGGGTATGCGTTCTTTGTAGGGGGGCGACCATTTTAAATCTGCCCTAGTAACTTGATTCCCACTTCTATCGCACTTAAAACCGTTTGTATTTGTGCTTGCCATCTATATTAATCCACATCCCCGCTTTACCAGCCCGCAGCCCACACGAACGTCTCCCTTGGTCATAACCCTTGACGACCCGATATTGGCTCTACCGAGGCATCCCATCTGATTACAGAATCTGTTTATTCTCCCCGTTGTCCACTAGATGGTTTTTTAATTCTTTTCTAATTAGTCTGCACATATCTCTACCACCGTCCACCTTTTCCCCCATCAACAAGCGGTTGTACATCCTCGCGCCCACGCGTGCTCTCGTTCCTACATCCGTGCGCACGAGCCAATACGCACTTGCCCAGCGCGCGCGTGCGGTTTGGCCCATTTCAACACACGCCAGCGCTCGCCCCACAATAGTGTCTCCCCGCTCGTCATGGCTTTGCACACATACACCCACACGCACCGTCTCATCCGGTGTGGGAGCTGTAGATCCGTCCTCGACGCCGTCGGTGGTGGTGGTAGTGCCGTTCACCCCATTGCGGAAACTCCACCTGTCGCCCTTCCAGCCCGCGTCGACGCGTAGATCCGGGCTGGTTGATGAGTAAGCCTCGCGCACATATGTCCCCTCTCCCTCTCTGGCCCCTTGGCTACGTTTCGTCGTTCAATAGCCAGGACCAAGAATGCGCGTGCGTACACGTGCCTCTGGGAGGGGCCGTCGCTCTTGCAATGAGTCATCGCCATTGCACAATTGTTATTATCAGCGCTCCTCCCCCCCCTCCCTTCAGGGGGACTTATAACAGCACCCGTAGGAAGGGGGAAGCCTTCAGTGAGGTCAACGAAGGCACGAATCCCGTGCCACGTTGTAAAATGTCAATCTCAGAGCTCGCCATACGGACACTCCACCTTCTGAGGCGCACACTCAGCCACTCGGGCCCACCTTTCGACTATTAAAGAGCTTGTCTCCTCCCCTTGCACACTACCCACTTAAACCAGTTCTAGACACAACCGGTGTAGAACGCTCCCGTGCCTATTCGAGAAAACATAGGTTGGATATCCTTTGGTCCCTTACCGATTCTTGGTGTGCCTTCGAGGAGTTTATTGTTAATTGACGAAAGCCTGTGACTTCTCTTTTAGAAGGCTGCTGAAAAGACTTGACAGCATAGGAGGTAATGGAGAGTAGTTGGCTTTGCTCTCAGGAAGGTTTCATTACGAAAAACTGCATCGAGGACGCAGGGGAGAGGTACCTTGCTCGTCAAACTCAGGAGTGACTACAACTACCCTGGTATGGCAGTGGTGACAACCGCGTGCATTGCATTACAGTGACGCAGGCTGGTTTAGCATGAACCTCTCTTTTCCCGCATCCGTTGTGTTCCACTGGTAAGCCTAAGTTGATGTGGTGACATCAATTCACTATGTACAGGGGCCCCAGCTTGACTGGTCTCTCTCTCTCTCTCATTCTCTTTTCAGTGCTCGGATTAGGTCTCATAAGAATTCTTCCACGCTAGAAGGATATGTTAGCTACCCATCTGCTGCCAGTTGACGCGGTTGCCGATGTCTAGCGGTTGTCATAAAGTCCGAATGGAGTATGTGTGTGAGAGCGTGCTTGCCCCTTAAACGGGCCACGTGGTAGATGCGTTACACCAACACGGGGGCCACCTCAGTGCACGGAAGGCGTTATTCGGGTTGCGCTCTATAACAAATGCCGAACCTGGGGGGTATGGTGGCACGCCCAGGGGCAGCTAGGGCCTAGGGGCCCAGCCGCGCCAGCCACCTGCGCCCTCTCCCGCCTCCGGTCTTCTTGACTCTGTCTTGACACCGGGCATCGGTGGGGGAGGAGGAGAGAGTGCGGTAGATGCCGCGCAAGTCTACTATCACTTTAAACTAAATCACGCGCAAGTCACCGTCCCTGCACCACCTTTCTGTGGAGCATACGGTGGACATCGTCGAAATCGACGGTCGAACTAGCCTGTGTTTGTTTTGAGTAATGTGAATCACGTATAAAGGAACGTAATCTGCCTTGCCTGGAATACTTGCTTCGAGAAGTACTGGAGTGTTTCGGAGAAAAGAGCGTTGCCGCCTATAGAGGGAACTAAAGCTGTGCATCGTTTGGGCGTTTGCTGTATCCCCTTTCGATTCCCCTCTGCCCAAAGGGTAAAAAATTAATGTACTATCTGGCCTTTCCATTGCTTCTGCTTATTCATAAATCGCAATCCTGTTTGCTACTTCTGTTGTTGCGTGTGCTTCTACAAGGGCGAACAATCTATAACCCGCTTACGCACTTCCGATCGCTTTCGGTGAATTAATTGCTTAAGTTCGTCATCTATAGGTTGATTGAATGCATTTCAAAATTATTGGGTATTGTAATTTCAAGGTGTGGTAGGTCGATGAGATATTTAACTCCGGTAAGACGGTTAATTCAACCGAATCAGAGCACTCTCTATCATAGTTTTTGCTCCTGTCAAGCATTATTTTCAATGTAATGTACGTTTACTGAATCCGTTCCATTTTTCTTCTGATAGTGTTCACTTGAATAATCCAGGCACAGCTTACTGTATTTGAATGTCTTTTTACTTACTGTTGACCGTCGAGAAAAGCAATTCTCGTACGCATGGTATAAGTTGATTAACAGGTGGTGAACTTCAAAGATTCCACACGACCTCTTCTCATTGGTTGTGTCCCGGCACGCTTCAAAAAAACTTCCAAACTGAGAGGCTATTGTAGCTGCAAGGGCCGGTCAACGAAGCTTGCTTAAGTTGTTTAAGTTCTATAAGCCTACCTCCAAGACGTTTGCCCTTCGGAAGCTCATTCGCACATATAGCCGCAATTCTGTATGTAACAGGCCGAAAACATCAGTGGACTGAATGCGTAGGCTTTTTGGTTAGCCGCCTTGGGACATCACAATTTAGTGCTATCAGCTGTAAATTGTAAGCATCACACAACCATTTTTTCTGAATTTGTGACCGGCTTGTCATAATTTTATTGGGCTTTCTACCAGTTAGCTTCTCCCGTGTGCTCGCTTTCCTCCTCCTACGGAAGTTCTCTGCTGCGCTGATCCAAAAGGGGCGGACATTGGTATGCTTCAAAAGTGGGTCTGTGACACACGTAGACGGAGCATTTCACGTAGCTTCAGGCATTGCATCCAACCCATTGCCTCATTACTAGTGCATGTTGGAGGAAAGAGTAATACCCATCTTCTCGTGTCTTTACATATACAGAGATTACTTTTTTAAACAAACTAACACATTATAGGTTAGTGATAAGTTGAAGAACGCATGTATTAACAAAACGCCAAATCAGTGATTTAATAGTAGAATTCGAGATTAACATTGGGTTTAGTACACTATTTTTTTCTACTCCTACTTAGCGATGATTCAGTGTGAAGAACCCACGATTGTTTAAGCGGCAGGTGTCCAAAAATTACCGGAAGATGATATTTGCTCTGGTAGAATTTCAAGTGATATAACCTTAAGTAAATAACACGGCCCCAAACAACCCATATTATAGGCGGTCTGGTGAGTTATTTGAGAAGGGTTGGGCGGACTAGCCATAAGATAGGACCGTTTGATTTTCAAAAATCTGAGTCAACTGTAAAAGTCACTATTGAAGAACTCGTTCCAGTTCCAAGCCATTATTTATGTCAACCTTCAAAGCGTCAAATGAAACATTCCTTGTGGAAGTGGGTACTTCATACATCCCCTCAACACGCTGCAAGCCTCGTCGTTACTATAATTACAAGTTACGATAGTCTTTTGTCCCTTCTCTTACTCTCTTTTCCATGATAGCCAAGACTGTGTCCTGTCCGGAAGAGCGAATTCGTAAGGAACTTAGTGAAACATTTGGTAGTCTTTGTCTCCTGGTTGACCGGAGGAATTGGTTGAATCCGGTTGGTAGTTTTACACACATATTGCTATTTTTATGGTGACAAAAAATTCGCTGTGCGCAAGCCCACACGACGCGCTGCCTGACTGCTTCCTGGCGTTTAATGCTTTCCCTGTATCCGTTAACCTTCCTTTCAACCCAAATATGCGTCGATAACTCCTCCGAGCTGTCATCATTTGCAAAATACGCTTGTTTAATACCTCTTCTACCGACCGAATTAGTCTGTACAGCATGCGAAAACTGATTCGTCGATATAATTTTGTAGGGCAGAACTACCACCCAAAATTGGGGAAAATTTTCGCACATTGTGTATACTGCGGACGTTCAACTGTCTACTTTCCCTCACCCCGTCCCCCCTCCTTTTTCTCCTTCGTGACGAAATGGTGCACTCATTTTGGCCCGTTCGTGCGAAAAAGGAGTCCAAGGGATAATGGACGGGGCAGAAGTTTTTGACACGTCGTTGCCCTCTTCTCACACCACAACGATTAACGCGCGATAGAACAAATTCTGGGTTTCGCATTGCCCTGGGGTGAAATTCATCCACTGTTGTTGTATTTTAGTGCGTCCATGGACACTAAGTAACTGAAACCAGAGTACTAACAGCCAGATTCACAGGAAATTAAACTTGCCTCTGCCTTCAATGAGTGAGGTTCAGTACCCTAGATGAGATCGGACTTACCTAAGTTTACCTCCTAGGAGGGCTTTTCGGAGGGCTTCCTGAGTGGTTCCTTAAATGACATCTCGCAGTTTCCTTCTTTGGTTGTCTTCGATAGCATTTTCTTTCAGAGCTTGCATTTTTATAATCTGAGATTTTCAACATTATTAAAATGCAATCGACGTTCAGTCGGGTCCAATACTGTAGTGTTTACGTTGTTTAGTGTCTGCTTACCTTGTGTACACCTGCGGGGTTGTAGTTGCAGTCTCGCCTTGAAGATGACAAAGCCATGGTCCATCCAGCCGCCTACACCACTAGCACAGCACTCTGTTCGCGCATCACCAAGTGGGTGTTGTCTAGGCTGTTTCTGTTCTTGCACCAGAAGACGGATAAATGTTTCGTTAGGGAAAAGTGTGTACTCTGCGCAGCCCTACAGGAGGAGAGTGGCTACTGAATTCCTCTCTGGGTCATGATTTGGTTAAAGTAGGAAGGACCACGACCCCAGTTAGCCTGGGCCGCATATGTATTGCATATCACTCTCTCGGTAGGACATTTTTGAGGTTGGGCGAGATTGAGGATAAGTGCAAAGACTACCGGATGTGGAGATGCACATACTCTGGGCACCCACGTCCTATTTTTGCCCTCCCAGGAGTGGCAATCCAACTGCAGTGAGGAACTGGGGTCGATCGTGCAGCCACAACGTGAGTCTCCGTACCCACCGTCTGCCGAGGTCGATCAATGTTCGCACTACCGTTGCACCCAATCGTCGTTCGTCTTAGGTGTGTCGATGGCTTAATTAATTTGGTTACCCGAGGTACACTGTCGATAATTTGTTTTCCGTCGATTGTTTAGTCACATAGCGATCAGTAGCACTTGATTTCTGCAAAAAAGATCATTGATTTATTGCCACCCCAAACTTTAAGATCTGCCTAATATTTGGTACTAGCCTGTTAACGTACTTGGGTCGGTAGATGTCCTCTGAACAATTTTTTTACTATTAATGTGCTTTCAAAAATATTATATTTTATAATAAAAATAAATGTTCTTATAAGCGTAACTGCAGTAACTTCTCGTCATTACAAGATCAGGTTCGCTCTTTCTGACCCTGTGGGTCTGTCGTTTTTTCCGCATGTAAGTTTATCGCCGAAAGCAGGACTGTATCCTCTAGTTCACTCCTCTTGCCTGATTTTTTTACGTTTTTTTAACCTCTATGTCATGTTTGTGGATGGGGTGGTTAATCTTCAGCGAGCCCGCAACTCAGTTAGTTGTGTTGACAGATGTTCCGATCTACAAGCCTCTTTTTCCCCTTATCGACAGGCAGCATCTGACGCCTACCTTCTACTCCCCTTCTTTCATTTTCCGTTCTGTTCAGCCGCCCGTGGTGTTTCAGTGTCGTTTGTGGCACACTTTCCTCTATCCTCCTCATTGACCCTACCTCCTTTAAATCCACCTGGTATGTCGTCTACGGGCTAATACTCCCCCTCCCCCTTTCCATTTTCCACTGCATTTCCACTTTGCATGCTCCCGAACTGTGTTGTCCTGCGCGTGAAGGGCTGAGTAGGCTAGCGCCTGCACGTTCAACCAAGTGCTCATTATATCGTTGCCCTGAGGTCACGTCTTTCCTTTGCTCTCCTACCCCCACAGCCAACATTTCTCCTTTCTCAACTCCCCCCCCCCCCTCATCCGTCCGCTTCCTTTCACCTCCTTTCCCCTCTCCCTCATTGTGCTGTCGAGATGGCAAGATTGGAAATCTTCCGTTTGTTGATCATCATGCTCTCCCTAACCCACCCACCCCCCCCTTGCGGTTGTTGCCTCCGTTACCTGCACCCTCACCGTTTAGACATACGCCAGCGGACCGTTGCGCTCTGCACACTTGCCTACCTTTCATCTAATTGCCCCAATCGTGGAGGTCGTTTCCCATCTCATTTCCTGTGCATCTTGCCCCATTTATAATTGGTTACATAGGTACACATACAAAGGTTGTGAGTAACAGCTGGGGGGGGGGGGAGATACAACCTTGAACGAGCGACGAGGTACTTGTCGGTAGGCGCAGACGTGGGCAACTCGGAATGGCTTAACAGTTCGCCGTATTTTTTTATGCGCGTTTTGACCAAGTTCATGCGATCAAGTTACTATTCGTTGTCATCTGATGAACTCAAAGACGCGTTGATGCGCTCACTTGTCTTCGGTCATGGAACGCAGACATTCTGTTAGTCCAACGAGGCAATTGAGAGCTCCCTATTTTTGCTGTGATTGACGTGACATGTTTTCGAACCATGGGCCCTGACCACTACCAGTCAGGCGACAGTACCTCGTTATCGTTGGAAGGCTCTTATTGGATTTGCATACCAGGCAACGCAAGAACGTGGATTCTTTGGCTGCCGTGCATTCTAAGTTATTGTGTCATCCTGAACGTGTTCGCCGTCGTTGCGTTATTTGACCCTTGCGTGCGTTTTGTTTTTTTCTCTTCTTAATTAATTGAGCACGTTGTAAGCTTTCGTGCTGTCTGAGATTTTTGATGTAAATGGAGGCTATTCATCCTTTTCCAACTACTACATCACCTTTTTTGCTCCGTGAGCAAACCTGTCTCAGACAAGGTTCACTTTCAAAGAATGCAACAACAAACTTGTATTCCTCACTTGCTTGCTTGGCTAAGCCGTGGGATTTCCATTTGTATGCCTTTCTTATTTTTCCACTGTATGTAGACTGCACTATGCCGTATTATTTGAAAAGTCCAGCATCTGCACGGAATATGCGTAGGTACTTTTTGTGTTAGCCTCCGTTAGTTCGTTCAAGAGATCACCTATGGGACGCGACGGTTGCCCGTTTCGTTAGATCTCGTTTAATTATCTAGTCGCTGGCCTACATTTCTCGAACCACTTTAGCAGCATTTTTCTTTCAGTAAATTATTACTAAAGGTTGCGTATCTAGGACAACCTGCAACCCATTAGACGTCATGCATAGAAAAGCAGATCTTTAGATATCCACTTACGGACCTTAAAATCTGCCTAAGAAACCTAAAATAGCTGTTTATCGCGTTAAGAAGAACGCCGGATAACATCGAGGACACCGATGCATACCACATAGGCCCGCTTCTATATAACGAGAAGAGTCGTAGGTCTTGGTCAGATATCACAAAAGCGGTGGAAAATTTTCGGAAGAGCTATTACTAACGTCTTAATCGGCGCTTTTGTTTATCTTGAACTTCCACACCCTGATCGATGCTGTCAGGGGTAGGATTGACCAACGCCTGCAATATTGTTTGGTTCGACTTTCGTATGCATCTTCAAGTAAATGTTTTAGTGCCCTGTTTCGCGTCTAAAAGACATCAATTCTAAGTAACGGCTTGCTTGTTTCATTGAAGAGGGAGCTTTACATGCCATTGTAACAACGGCCTGAACTGTAGGACGCCGTTGTGTTGATTCTGAAACTGTTCAGGGGCAGCCCGCTGAAGAGACTTCTTCATAGCTTTATGGCCAAAAATGCTGGTAGGAAAGTGAAGGAGGTCCAATTAACCTCGGCATGGGTTTTACTGCTAGAAAATGATGCGACAATCGGTCTGCACCGTTAAGTCCTTCTCAGAAGCACCCCAAAGAGTACATAGTAGGCAACCCGCCTGCCAGGGTTTGGGGCAACAAACACAATTCTACACATGTCTACAACCGTAAATGCTGACAAGGCGCAAGCCCGAAATTCAACCGACCGAGTCCACGTTCAAGCCCGGGGCCCTCTATGGAAAATGGGCTAAGAAGGACTATTCCAGTTTCGTTTAATTTGCATATCGGTTCCTTTGTTTCTACAGGCCTTTCGTTAGTCCATTGACATTACATTTTGCCTAAGTGGCGTATATATGGTTTCTTGGACGTTTGAAAAACTGATTATATATCCAAAAATGTATACGTTTATCAAAAGTTAGATGTGCGGCCAATCAAAGTAGAGCTGCTATATCGGACTAGTAAGAAGAGGGCATGCCAATTTTGTTACCTTAAACCATTTCCACGTTGCAGACTTCTGTTTCCGATACCCTAAGTACCATCTACTCACCTATAACTCAAATTAGGATCATGCCAAATCAACTTGGCTTTACATTTGTCTGAGCATGTTCGGTCAGCTTAATGTCAAACTCTCACACGCTGCATTGAATCGTCACTGGCGGCGAGAGCGAATCTGACCGCAATCTTATCATTGCTCAGCTACCAATCAGATTGTTTTGTTGAAAAGACGCTGTCTACGAAGAAATACGACCTCGAACTTCTTAAGAATCAAGCTACTGACACGGGCTTCTGTCTGTCTGCCTCCAGCCATATCGCCGTGCTGATGCCGACTAAAGAGCGTTTCTGAGACCTCTTGAACTGGCATGAATGGCTGAATATCCTTTTGGCTACCTCCGAGGGGGTGGTAGGCCACCATAGGTATCATTTTAAGGATTGCATCTATGGGCTACTGATCCGACTAGCAAATAGTTCGGGAACCGTTGAGCTTCGTTGTAGTTCGAAACCCAGCCGCGTGAGTAGTGCAGCCGTGCGATCTGCACGGTGCGATCGCGTGAAATTTGAGGTAAAAGTGCCTGCTTTCTTGAACGCTCTTCAGCTAACAGAAATGCGAGCAGGCCATCATGCAGGGTATGAATCAGTCTTTTGTCCCTTCTACATCGGTGACAAGAGAAGCACTGTGCGCCGACAGTGTTAGCCTGAGCATTTTGTTCAGCCTCTGTGGCCAAATGCCTGGCCCTCTTCGCTGCTGTCAAACTTGAAGGCGCCGCGGTGCCAGAGTATGCATCTAGTTCCATTCAATGGTTACCTAGAATATCTCCGAGACGATAGCGTAATTGAATGCTACCAACGCACCTGATTAGGACTGACTTCCACTGAATGGCTACAGCATGGCCTTCCGACACAAATTTTTCGAAATTGAGGCCGTTTCCGCAGACTGCACCGATGCTATTCTTATGTTGATACTCAAAAAAGACGACAGCCCAGTCTTCGCCCGACTCTGTGATAAACTCTACAGTCAGCGTGAGATCAATCTGAAATTCTACCTGCGTGTTTATGTAACTTCCAAGAAAGTTCGCCTATACACATGCGAGGGCTCTAGTCTGAGCTCCAGGGCAAAACGGAATATACATGTTCCTTAAGCAGATCGGTGAGCAACAAACTATCATCATATACCCGATCGCAACCGACAAAAACAACGAGCCCATGGCTCAATGGTAGAGCGTTCGACTCAATTACCAAAGGTCGCGGGTTCGAATCCCAGGTGTGCCACACTTGGGATTGGGTATGACTGGCTGATGACGGCTAATAAGCCAGAAATGGCCATTCCAGTCTCCCTTGTCTTTTGTCGGTTCCACTATAACAACATATGCTACATGTCGCTATGCGACCGCCTGCGAGGGCTCTAGTCTGAGCTCCAGGGCAAAACGGAACATACATGTTCCTTAAGCAGATCGGTGAGCAACAAACTATCATCATATACCCGATCGCAACCGACAAAAACAACGAGCCCGTGGCTCAATGGTAGAGCGTTCGACTCAATTACCAAAGGTCGTGGGTTTGAATCCCAGGTGTGCCACACTTGGGATTGGGTATGACTGGCTGATGACGGCTAATAAGCCAGAAATGGCCATTCCAGTCTCCCTTGTCTTTGTCGGTTCCACTATAACAACATATGCTACATGTCGCTATGCGACTGCCTGCGAGGCTCTAGTCTGAGCTCCAGGGCAAAACGGAACATACATGTTCCTTAAGCAGATCGGTGAGCAACAAACTATCATCATATACCCGATCGCAACCGACAAAACAACGAGCCCGTGGCTCAATGGTAGAGCGTTCGACTCAATTACCAAAGGTCGCGGGTTTCGAATCCCAGGTGTGCCACACTTGGGATTGGGTATGACTGGCTGATGACGGCTAATAAGCCAGAAATGGCCATTCCGGTCTCCCTTGCGGTGATCCTGTCTTGACATAAGCCAGAAATGGCATTCCGGTCTCATATATATATATATATATATATATATGATCAGCAGGACAGCAACTAACTCCCCCAACCCCCTGCAGTGCATCCTGCACGAATAGCTGTAGAGCCAGCATGTTCAGAACCCATAAATACTGTGAGGCGCCGTACTGAACCTACCTCCGACGATGGAATCTTGTTTGATTTTGAAACGTCAGGATATTAAACCTATTGTTCCCGTGATCGCCTCTTCTTCTGATTTATGCCCTGGGACGCGCATTTTTGCTTCAATTAGATATATATATATATATATATGGTGATTGAAGCGAATATGAGAATATATATATATATATGCAGAATAACATGACTGTCAAAGATAAGGGAGACTGGAATGGCCATTCCTAGCTTATTAACCGTCATCAGCCAGCCATACCCAACCCCAGGCGCTGTGGCGCCCGAGCCTCGAACTCGCGACCTTGTTGGGCAGAAGTCCAACGCTCTACCCACTGCGCCACGAGCTCGTTGTCTTGCCGGTTTCGATCGGGAATATTTAACAATGGTAGTGGGGTGCTCACCGATCGGTTACAGGACTCACTCGTCCCGTTGTGCCTTTGGGCTAACTCTCAAGCCCCGCCAGCAGCCGTAAGGCAGCTAAGTGTATAGGCAGAATAACATGACCGACAAAGACAAGGGATACTGTAATGTCCATTTCTGGCTTATTAGTCGTCATCAGCCAGTCATACCCAACCCCAGGCACTGTGGTGCCCGAGCCTCGAACTCGCGACCTTGTTGGGCAGAAGTCCAACGCTCTACCCACTGCGCCACGAGCTCGTTGTCTTGCCGGTTTCGATCGGGAATATTGACAATGGTAATGGGGCGCTCACCGATCGGTTATAGGACTCACTCGTCCCGTTGTTCCTTGGGGCTAACTCTCAAGCCCTGCCAGCAGCCGTAAGGCAGCTAAGTGTATAGGCAGAATAACATGACCGACAAATACAAGGGAGAACTGTGTAGCTCGACTTTACATCGTTTTAGGCATTGACCCTCTGATCTTAACCTTCAGCAAAAGAGACTCTTGTGATGCTGTTTTGTATAAGTTTGCACTGACAACTCGTTGGCATGGTCTGCATATGCTGACTGTGGACTTCTTAATCTCTGGCTTTATCTCTTCCCCATTCACCCCGCGGTCCCTTATTTAAAAATATTACCCTGTTATGTACTTGAGTAAAGTTTTTAAGACGTTTATTTAACTGCCGCGAATGCAGTAACTTTCGGAAACTGGCAGCCAGGCATGCAAATTTGTCGTTTTCATTCCTTGGCCCTGATAATTCATAAATTCCCCTTTGCAAAGGAAGTGAATTACCTCTGCTTTTGACTCACATTCACTAGGCAGACGCGTCTGCCAGTGCGCGGTGGCGGCGCCTCTTCCTCCTTACCATCTCAGGAGGGCGCATTTTCTTACAGTGGCTTGCCGCTTCCCACCGCACTAACCACCTGCACCGTGCTCCCAACCCCCTTCCCGTTCTGCGTCCATCGGCTGTCAAGGCAAATCGTGACCCTCTTTCATTCTCATAACTCCCTCCTTCCTCTCCCCCCTACCCTCCCGCCTCCGACTTGAGAACTCAAACGCACGTGCGCGCACACGGACCGGTATCCTGACCAGCGCATCCATTTTGTGGCGCGAGTCCCTACGCTCTTTCTCCTCGTTTGGCCTGCCTAATTGCTCATGTCGCACGACTACAGCTGCTCAAACCCGCCTCGGCTACTGTTTCCCCTGCTCCCCTACGCGTGCGCTTCCTCTCGAAGTTCATTCGCCCCCCCCCGCTCCCCACCCCTTATGCGCGACCCGTTCGTCTGCAGACTTTCTCTCCCTCGCGTTGTAACTTCCTTGTCCGAAAAGCACCAGTACTCTATAGTGCACACAAGTGGGCCTGAGTGCCCCCTCTCAACGCACGCACACACGTTCGTCGTCGTCGTCGTCGTTCATTAAAATTATAGTGGTCAGGATGGGTGCGAGCGAAGGGGATGGGAGTGAGGGAAAACGCGCGTTGGTGTTAATGACACGGTTTTAGTCACTCAGCTATCAACGCTTACCCGCGCATGCCATCAACATAAAACACCACTCCTTCATGGTTGCCCCTATATGCTCGCGTATGCTCTTACCCCACCGCTCGCCTCCAGGAAACCTGCCTCCTAACAAAATTCCAAAAGTATGTTTTGTTTTGTCCAGTCTCTGGTCTGTGTTTTTGTGTGGATGGAAAGAGAAAAGGTTCAAATAAACAAACAGGAGGAAGAAGGGGGTAGCATAGAAGAATATACGACAGCGGAAACAACAACACGCGAGCATTGGTCAGTCAGGACCAGGTAAGTGTCAGGTCGCTAGTGCGGAGCCGTGTGGGCGTACAGTTATGGTCTCACGGGCCCGCGAAACGATCGCTTTACTTCTGTTGTTTGCTATCTGCGAATAACTATACTGGGTGATGAGGGTTTTTCACTTAGTTTTAGACTTTCTGTGCCTCAAATTAACTTTAGCGGACTAATAACCCTCAGTTCACATCGATCTAGCCAGGCCCTTCCAAGGCAGGGATAGAAGAGGGCCAGCAAATACACATTATGGTTGTGTCTATTCAAACTGAACTGGGGATCCCAGTTAGTAATCTGGAATTCTGATAGAATTGAAAACAGACTTTGAGAAGTCACGGGAATCAGGTTTTCATAGTGTCTACACTAGGGTGGTTTCGAACAAACAGAGCCTTCACGATTGATTTTGCACTCGAATGCTCTAGCCAGTGCACTGTCGCTGCGACTTGCCGTTCGATTTGACTGCTTAAATGTAATTCTATTAGACAGATGACTAGTCGTATTCTAAATACAATTTGCAGGTAAAGGCTCAGATACGTGTTTGGCCTACTTTCTACTTATGCATGTCGCAAATGCGGCGGTTGGGACCGTCGGTTCGGTTACTAGCGTCCCTATCTTCTGCTACACATCCACTTAGTTTTTGTCGATTTTTAAGTACCGCAGTTGATATATGACGTAACGAGTTCGACCGCAGTTTTTGTGTGGTCACTGAATTACATGCTATGAAATCAAGCGACCTAACCGAGTAATGACCACACCATCAAGTCAGGTTATAAAAAATGCATTCCCAGACGCGCAAACCCGGTGCGCGCCCTAGCTAAAAGCAGAGAAACGTGTTTCCCCGTTATGATTTCTAAATGTGGTTTATCACGTCATTAAATGCTTTCATGTCCACCACGAGATCCACTTAGAAGCTTCTGGTGAAATGAATAATTGAAAATAAAGTTACTCCAGTGACCTTGAGGTCACCCCTAGGGATAACTGTCAAATATGGATTGGTTAAGATGCACAGAATTCAGTTTGCATGGATGTTCTAGGAACAGGCAGCGTGTACGGCAAAAATTAGTTATACGGCCCCCTAAACAGGACACGGGAATAGGAACGCCGCGCCCAAGTAAGAGCGTTGGCCCTGTGCGTAATTCCAGGAAGGGTGCATATTTCCATGTTCTAACCCTAGCTCTAGCCCTGAAATAAACCCCAACCGTAGCCCAGATCTTAATCCTATCCTTACAGTTCACCCTTACCTTAATCCTCACCCGAATCATAAGCCTTATCATATGATCCCCTAAATTAGGCGCAAAGCCACGTGTATTGCGGGCGCTTCCTGTTCTCATGTCTCGTTTGGGTGGCCGTATAGGTCATTCTTACTGCTTGTTCTGCTGCAGCCCCCGGACCGACACATAATCTTATGTATTTGTTACTACTCCAAAGTACAATTCTTGTATGTTTTTTTTGCTTCTGTTCTCCAAACCGGTCCTCCCTTGCCTTGCTTATTAACCTTCTGGCCTATATAACTCCTCATTTGCAAAGCATCGACTCGGCCTTTAGCTTACATTTGCTCTTTGAGAGCCCATGAGCCTAGTACGTTGGGCGGTTTTTCTTCCCTTTGAGACGAATCGTATGAGTTCGATTCCCAAAGCGCCGCTCTTTAATCTTTGTCTCTCCCTCTTTGTATCCTTGTGTAGCGTTGAAATCGCTCTCCAAATGGCGGTAGATTGGCAAAAGCTGAGGAGGGGAATGAATAGCAAGTAGGTTGTTGTATCACATACTTGGAACTGACCCTCTTCCTGCGCACACTTCTGCATCATCATTCGACAAAACACGCAGCTTGCCGATAAATTCCAGACTACTGGTAGTTTATTTTGTGAGTAGTTTTTTGAAGAAACAGCACACGGCCAAGGAAGCCTCGTCTTTCGATCTTCCTTTAAGCATGAAACAAACTTTGCTGCATATTACTGGGAATAATGAAATAATCCCTCTTTAAAACAAGAACTTTTTAGCCTGACATTTTGGAGGCACTTACCGAGGCATCGTCAGAGAGGTTGCGGCTGTGCATGACCATTCAGATCCTCCGTACGGTCATTCGAGACAGTTATCGCTTTCACATTGTTGGCGGGGTTTTTTGATGGCCCACAGACCGGAGAACCGCGATTCATGCATATGTCGCCGCTCTTGAGGACCTCGGCCCTATCGAGCTAATTTCTAAATATATTGATGGAGTTTCCTTCTTCACAACTACGTCTTGGGACTTACCTTTAACATGCAAGGTCATTGCATGTGTTGGTCGTGAACTGGTCGCGCGGACCTACACGTGCTCCGTTTGCGTTTTGGTATTTTTGCCCTAATTCGGCATGGCAGAGGGTTTTTATGAAATGTTTTCCTCTAATATTTTGTCCTTCCATCCATGTTAATAGAAGATGTGCACAAGCCGATTGATGGGAAGTTTGTTACCTATGATTTGTTCGAGACAGTACAGCATATCGAGTCTGTCAAGATAACACTGAGGAGTTGATGAGATTAAACGATGATAGTTTGACCCCCGAAGAGTTTATTCGTCTCCCAAGTATAATCACACTGCAATCTGCTCTTTCCACAGATGTCTATTATCATGAGGTCGTGCCTGTGGTTTGAGTGGAGGGCTTTGGTGGTGGTCATGAGAGTAGGCATTTGAAGCTGGAATGTTAATGCTACTGTTGGACAGAAATTCATTGGCTGTGGGTGATATGGGTCTAAAGGGGTAGTTTGGAATAAAACCCATATTATAAAGCAGGGCGAGTTAATTGTCATGAGTGGATCCAGGTTTCGCATCTACTACAAAGAAAGTTCAGTTAGTGCGTTTGTAATAGGAACACGTGTGAAACGGTTTGGTGTTGGTAGCGTTGTTCCTCGGTACTCCTCTCCTGTGTTCTTGCCCGTTCTCCTTACCTTTCTGTATTGTCGTAGAGGGTTGTTGATCCCTTCGTTCCGACAGTCCTCCATGCCTGTCGATTCTTCGCAGATATATGAACACCGCCATAGGAAAGTCGGTTGGAAAGGCACTCTTCTCATAGCCTCACAACCGGATCTCTTCAACCCCAACCTCACTCACGTTCCAATTGCATGCCGATGTAGTGGCGATAATACGTCAACACGACCGGGGATTAGATAGAGCGTAGTGGCCGATCTGACATGCAACCAATTACTGGTACAAGCAAAAAGGCCAGTTCGAGGTGACAACTGAGAAGGAAGCATTGCTATTGCTGGAGCAAGCATTTTATTCGCCCCTCTTACACTTGCAGCAATCTGGTCGGCTACTCTCAACTCACCGAAGAAATTACACAACTTTATCGAGTGAGTAGGATACGCAGAATACTCTAATTTCCTTTTTTGTCTGTCAGTTGAGGCAATTAGTTGGGTGTGGCCGCTGCGCTGAACGGAGGGATAATCACATGTGTTTGAAAACAGGTCTTGTGTCTGCGTATCGTTTTTCTTGCAAGTGGTCCTTCAATTCTATTGGCTTTTAACCATTGCTGGTGTTTTTATCGACGAAAGTTAAGTAAAATTCTATTTATTCTCTTCTTTTCAACGCTGTGCGTGGTGTTTAGACCAGTCCTTGTCGCTCACTGGTTATTGTCGCCCGATATTAACCGAACTTGCAGCCTCCTTTAACCACCAGCCCCGCCATCTTTCTAAAGCAAACCTCGGTGTTTCATTAATGGGCGTTTTTTGATTCCTTCGGCATCTTTTTTCTATAGCCAACCCCCTCATTTCTCTTGTTTCCGTGCTCTTCTCGCGAGACAGCGTCTGCTTTTACTGCTCCATCGTCTTGCTTTCGACAATGTTTTCACCCCCACCCCCTCAGAATCGCGCACTTTCTACTTGAAATTTGTGACCGCTTTCATCGTCTGGTGCTCTTAATGTGCTGCTGAAAGTCGTCTAGGTTACCTCTGTCCATCGGCCTTCTTTTTCGCGTTCTGCAGCGGTCTCGGAAAACGGGGCCTCTTTCGAAGTCTCTATGTCTGAGAACCAGTGAGCTGCTTAACTAGCTCACCACACTAGTGGGCTACGCGAAGTCGTGCTCCTTCGCTTTTGTGGTGTCTCTTCAAACTGATAGTTGAAGTCGGTTTAGCTCTTACATTCCGACCGACACTATAGGTGATTTTGATGACACCTAATCAAGGTGACTGTATACAGCGTGTTAATAGATTCCTTCGTCTGTTTTAAGGTAAGGATGACTTATGTGGCCCCTAAACAGGAATCGGAAATAGAAACAACCTGCCCAAATAAAAACGGGTTTTGCGAGTAATTTAAGGGACGTTAAATGTTCCCGTGTCCTAATCCTAACACTAGACACAGCAAAAGTTTAAACTGTAAGCCATCTCAACTCTACCCTAAACCTAAAATAAACATTAACCCTGACCTTAAACCTAACTTACTGAAACGCTGATCTTAACCCAAAATTTAAACCTAACCCGAAATTGAACGGTAACCCTAACCATAAAACTCACTATTTTCCCTGGAATTCGGCCCAAAGACATCTTTTTCGGGCTGTTCCAGTTCTACTCTCCTGTTTTCGAGGCCTCATAAATCATTTGACCTTAAAAATAACTCACCAAGTACAAAAATGTAGTAAAAAAACAGAGTAAAGCTCAACTTGTAGAATTGTACTCTTTATGAATCTTTTGTTATCATACTTCACCAAAACTGCCGTCTTTTTTGACAGGCCTTTCAAGTCCATTCCTTAGCTCTGTAAACATTGTATAATTACTTAAAGTTCATTTGTTATTCTGTCACTGAGGTCGTCTAAATAGCAAGCATCGACCAGGTAAACAATTGTTTCGACATGGTCCCACAATAGGAAAAACCAGCTGGTCAGGGGCTCGGTTTTCCTCTGGCTACGGATTTTTTGGAACTTTGTTGTTAACGGAAACTATAGCAATTTTGGGGCATACTGACAGGACGTCTATTCCCGCCATAAAAAAGTTAATTAAGAAGATTTACTCTCCAAAAAATTTGCCTTATATACGCCTCGGCCCTGTATCGGGATTTTATTCGTCCAAGCTCGTTGTCATCGTCAATCTGAGGCCAGATTTTGCTAGAAATTGTCCTTCTGCTTGGGTAAAAATTCGACTTCAAATGAACTCCATTTCGTTTGCCTTGTTCCGTCATTTTTCTCGACTGTAATGCTGTTTTGTCTGTTCTTCTTGAATGTTTCAGACTCTTTTTGTAACGATGCCCATTGTGGTTTGACCAAAGGCAACTGCAACAGGAGGACTGTCATCGCCCTCAAAAATCCGGTCGGTTTCTCTTTACGTGACCGGGATGCCTACAGCCATTGCTCACTGTTCTTTGGTCTTTCTGCGGAAATAAAGCGTGTTGCATTTTTCTCTCAAGTGAGCTCAGGGGAATTTTTAGCTACTGAAGTGGGTTCATCAAGTCACCCTGTGTACGTCTAAAGTACCAAAAGTAAAAACGTCCTATGCGACCCAACTCGGGGAACGAAGGATAGGTCAGCGAGGAATACGCGACCATGCTACATGCCAGTATAACCCTAGCTCTATTCATTGTGCTCGCTAGGGTTAGCATTCGTTGTCAGGCTAGTATGGTCACTCAATAGTTCGTTGGTGGTAGGAGGACCGAAGTATCGGGTCAAAGGGCAAATTTCCAAGCGGTGACCATTAGGACGCTGTGCTAGGTTCAAAACGCATCCGTTTTTGTTTGATAATGAAAGATCGCGTCAAGCGGGTTTCATTCTTACTCCCGTCAAGGGTCCGAATAAAAGTGGGTCAGGTCAGCTAGGAATGATATCGCGCATATTGGCTGGCGTGAGGTAAAGTCACCGAAGCTCGCAATCCGCACACATGTTGGGGCTATAATCACTTGTGCGACCCTGATAATCTGGCAATGAATGCTACCCCTAACGAAAACAATGGATAGGTTTAGGATTAGGTTGATGCTCTGCCTTTCTTCATTTAGCCCCATCCATAAAAAGCCTATTGCCAACGGTCTCGTGTTGCTCGCTGAACTATCCTTCATTCCCTGAGTTGGGTCACATGTTACGTTCTTGCTGTGCCAAACACCGGATAGACTGCTCGACACAGATCGCCTAACGTGGAGGCAATGATAGAACGACGGTTCCTTGACGCTGTCGGCCCATTTACGATAACTCCCTTGTGAATCACCCGCGCAGTTCGAATACGAACGTCGGGGTTTCGTCCTGAAAGGGTTTGTCGAGATTTGTGTGGCATAAGTCGGCATGTGTAAACTCTAAGCAGTTGCTGTTTCAGTCCTTACCGTGTTGCTGTCGCCATGCCTATATTATCATTCGAGTTCTGCCCATTACACCCACCTTACCCGCTTAAATTGTTGGGAGAAATTACATAATTCTTCGCTGTATCCTCCAGTTTAACTGAATAATACAAACTTACGGTAGACCCAGGCCCCGTGCATATTTAACACTACAGATGTAAGCTTCCAACCAGGTCCTAGTCCCTTCAATTTTTTCCATCTGATGCCTCTGATTATAGGAGCATCTCCTGCTCACGTGCCTAACCAAATAAATTGCTTGGGAATTTCAAAAATTGAAAAAGTAGCAACAGGCAGACTACAGATCTACCCTCTGCTCCAGACGGCATAGACCTCTCCACCTCACTTAGTTTCAGGTCTGGTGCCACTGAACGAGTTACTTCCGAGTTCTCCTTTCCTGCGGACAACCCGCACAAAGTGGGGTAAGTAGCTGTTCACCGATCGGTTACACGACTCACTCGACCCGTTGTGCTTTGGGGTTCACTCTCGAGCCTCGCCAGCAGCCCCACAGCGGCTATGGATATAGACAGAATTATATAACCGACCTTGTCTTTGTCGGTCTTACTATTCTGCCACAAAAACTGGTCAAATGGACTAGGTTCTGGGCTAGGACGCGAACATGTTTGATTTTTCGAAGTCCTGTTAGATGTATTTGTCCTGTGGATGGTTACTTTTGGACAACGGCTTAACACCTCTTTCACGAAGATAGCAATCTTAATTGGCCCAGCATACGAGCTTGGTAACAATGTTGCTTTGCGATTTCTGTAGAAAACCTTCACTAGTACTCAAAGTTGACGTACTGCAATAGGGGAGTTCTTAGGTATTTCGTTGGATTGTCTCATGTCTGTGAACAAGAGGGCAGTTTTGGAGCACCAAGCCCTAGAAAGGATTTGTCGCTTGCCAGACTGCCAATAAATTTCGTCACTGAAGTGTATCCACGTGACTGCAGAAACCAATCCTTTGTAAGGATTGCGGTTTTACATAGGCATCATGTCTACCATGGTGCGATATACGACCACCAGACGCCCAATTAATTTTACGTTCCAAACTTTACCCTAATCAGGTGTTTCATAACCCCAGTGTCATTACTGTCATAATTATCTCCCACATGCATACTATCCTTGGTCTGTCATACACTAAGGGTGATTTATATTTAAACCGTTTGACTATTTAACGGCCGTTGACGGCTGTTGGACTGTTTTAAAGGTCTGATGAAGACTTTGCGAAAATAAGCGTTAAATAAACTTTTCATTTGCTTATTGTTTTGTTCTAACGATATTACGTTACCAAACAATCCTGGACTATTTTATACAAAAACAGCTGCGACAGCGTCTGGTATGGGTTACCAAAAAACACTACCTAACCGCTTATTAGTTTTTGGCTGATTTTAATACCTTTATTATTCAATTGTGAAGGCTCTGGCAAACTGGGTGAGACTCGAAACCGTCATTGAAATCTTCGAAAATCCCCTGTACAACCGTGCGCCTGGTAGTCATCTGGTGGATCTTAGATTGCTTGTTTAGGAAAACCTGATTCGGTAGCCAGGCCACTGTAGTAGGATTGGTGAATTCCAAACATTTCAGTAGCTTGGTCGAGTAACTTATCAAAAAATGGAAAAAAACTTATGAGCTCTCGATTTGGGTTTTTATCTCAGGGATCTGAAGCTGTATTTAAGCCTTGTCATTTCCGTCGTGAATTTGAATCCCGGTGAGATCGCCAAGTGGTTAGCATTCGGGTCAGTCCAATTATCTCAAACTGTTGGTCAGTTACCATAGTCTCGGTCAGACCGACTTCCTTTATTCACAACTTCGCCGCTGATATTTATTTGCCAACCCTTTATTATTTAATTACCTTATTGCCGCAAAAATTGCAGGCAATAGTGCACTTGTTCCCTATAGCAACTGACCCTTTTCCCGTAAAACGCTATAATTAATGTATAATTTGCTGCTATCAATCCATCAATCGAAGAAATACCGATTTGCACAAAGAGGTAAGCTCCAGGAAGCCGCGTAGAAACAAAGAAACTTTGTTGAGTCCGAATCCCCCGAGTTGAGTGTCGTACCTGGAACAGTCTGCGCATCTTAATCGCCAAATAGTGCAGGACTTTTGGAAATCGCTCTGATGGGATATAGGTCTACTTGCATTCCAAAGTCAACTTTACCGCAAGATAAAAGGTGGATAGTCTGTTAAGGGAACATTCTGCAATTACCAGTCTGCCTTCCTCGTGATATTTTTAATTAAAAACGGGTAGGCCATCTCAGGAACTTTCAAAATGTGACCAGAAAAATGTAGTGAGAATAACAGCTGTTAAACTTGAAAAGTAAATTCGGCAAACACGTGTTTTCAGTAATTCATCATCGGGCTTTTACAGTTACATAGATAATTAAAATTTGAAAGTTTACAAGGTTTATACATGTTTTATGTTTAATAATCATCGTTCTTACGCCGCCTACATGGCGAAGTCGGCATGTGGAGGTAATTGGAAAGGGAGGAAGCAGAGTAGAATGTGAGTAGGATGCTGGTAGGTTAAGTACGGGAAGTGAACATCACTGTGAAGTACACACACGGAAAAACTGTCGTAAGGGCGTGGGGAACGTACGATCGCCGCCTGGAATCGGCGTCGGCCACGGAAGAGCGAGTGCCTGTATTGGCGTCTTCTGACAGCAAAGCACTAGATTCGTTAGCCCTATGGCCACTGTCTTGGTTGTTGCTAGCACCCGTTGGCGTAGGCCCTTACAGAAGTTGGTTTGTGCCTGGTAGACAACCTGAGAGGCCTCATTGGGATCGACGCGGTGATTGGTATCAACTAGATATGCGCAAATAGAACTTGAAATCGATATGGTTTAAACTTTATCTAGCCAGGCGGGTATGTGCTCACGTACCCTCTTTTCCCGGCGTCTCTTTGTGCAGCCAATATATCCCGTTCCATGGAAGCAAGTGAACCAGTAAATGCACATCGAAATGGCCTTCAACGGGAGTTGGCCTTTACGTACCAAGCATAGGACGGGAGAATTCATGAAGAATACGCGTAGATTCAATGTGGAAAAGCGCCGTACAGCGGTACCTACATATATAGGAAGTACGCCCTACAATTCTGTCAAAGGATCGATCTGACTTAAAATAGTCTGCCCTCTTGAGCCACTTGAAAGTAACTTAGATAGTGCGACCTAGCGCCATCGAAAGATTGTTTAGCGCAAATTCGGGATCAGCAGTTCACGTTCTTCTTGCGTTGCACCTCTTAAAAGTGAATTTCCTACACCATGTAGCTCATTGGGACTCGAGCTTCTTGACCAATACTTTCAACTAGAAGGTTGAGTCATCGACAGAAACAACTGGTACATGGATGAGCATCAATGGTCGGGTGGAAATCCGTCTGTGGTTTAAATGTGGTTTTAACTCCCTCATTTACCGAAACTCCCCACTCGTTTGCTCGGATATTGCGGATTGGCCACCCTCGCCTTGCCCTGTTGTGGTCACGCAACGGCAGTTAGACCTACCGCTGTAACTGTTAGATTGGCTCAAGCATTAAAAGCCTGCTTTAGGATTGACGAAGCCCTTTTTGAGTTCTCTAACGCGAGTCTGCAGAAATCGTCCTGCTCTTAGCGAGGAGGGCCAATGATTGACCTCACCCCGAGGCCTGGCCTGTGCGTCAAAAGAGAGACTGCTGCTTAGACTTCGCAGGTGATAATGTCCATCCATCACAACTTTTAAAAGGGAACGTAAATGGACCTCTTCGTCGTCCCTTTTAACACACTAAGCTAAGCAACACATTTTGAAATTTTAAAAAGTCCGGTTTATGGGGAAAGCGTGTGGACTAGGCTCGTAACTTCCACCAGTAGAGCAGGTTTTTACATTTCATAATGGACCTATCACTTCGGAAGCCTTGTAAATTTGGGACAGAAGAGTGAACATGATTGAGATTGAAAGCAATTTAGCTCTTTTGGAAATGAAAGGACGAATCTAACTGTCGATAGTCATTATTGACAAGTAACATTTGCATGTTCCCTACAGCAGGTGACTCTTAGTAGTTGTAAGTAGTCTGTACTTCTGCGTGCGTTTTGAGGCCGTGCACACTAGGGAGATATTACTATCTGAATAAATGAGAGAAACTCGGAAATATTTACTCTATCACTCTTCCATTTTCGCTAGCCTTATACAAGGAATATAATTGTGGCGACAGATTATTTGCAAAATTCTAACTGCAAGCTGCAGTAGGTGGTTCGTTACTATTTAGAAAGGGCTGATGCTCATTACAAAAGTCTTGAATTTTCACTAGCACTGTATAAATTCAATACAATGCTCTCTTTCATCGAGAATTCACCTTCATTCGGTGGTTCTACAACTTGTCAGTAGACTTCGAAGTTGAATTAGTCTGGTTAAACGGGATTTCTCGTACCCCTCCCCACTTCTACTGGGCATATAAAAAGGCGACACCCTGTCAGCCTAAAGGCCAATCGAATCATTTCGAGGAAAGTATGAAACTTCAAATCGGAGTCTGGCACTATTAGAGAACGCAAGGGAATACCGACAAAGAAAATGGGAAATGAAATGACCATTTTTAGTTTTTTAGCCCACCTACCCCCTCCGTACCCCAATCTCAGGCCTGGATGGGTAGGATTTGGACCCGGTAGACATTTGTATACGGCTTCCTGACGATGGCACGCAAACCAAAATGCCTAATCCCACCTTGTTGTTTTTGTTAACACTTCACCTATGGGGTGTCCTGGTTATAATTCCAAGGCAAGACTGAACTTCACCTTCCCTTCAATTGCCCTTCAATTATACCGGTGAACCGCTACGCCCAGGTTGTCAGGTACATTTTCGGGGATGAATTTGACGTGTATTTGCATGGCTTCTTTTATCCATTAGTGTCTGCAGTGTCTTTAGTTACGTCGCTCCAATAGGCCTTTTGACAGGCGCTGATCAGTTATCCTCGAGAACTGAACAGGTCAACAAAGTTAGAATTTATTAAACAAAGGTGACATGTTCTTTATGACAGTCGACAGCGTCCCACAGGATTCTCTCTTAATTTTGATACTTATCCCTCCGAACCTCCAGAAGACAGTATATGTGAAAGAACACATGTCACTTCGTTTGACCCTTTTCTGTTCAAGTGCGGCTGGGAAGTCTGTTCAGCGTCACAACCTTGGCCGTCTTTAGTACTAAGGAGCGTGTCGTAGCGGACTGCGGCTACCGTTTGAAGCCAGGCTGCGAGTCTTCTTACTATGCTACTCCTCAATATGCGATTATTTCCATAGAAGTGAGGGGGTTGTAACGGAGGATGATTATTGCCTCTCTGTATTCGTGGGTAACGGTTCAGACGTAATGGCTCGTCCGTGCTGATGAGTACTCCAAAGTATATCTATACGGAATTAAAGATGGCTGACTGTGCTGCATTTGCGTCTATCGTTCGACACATGGTGTTCTGTGGGCAGGCGATCATGAAGTATTCTCTGGTAACTTTTGCGTGTGTCTGCCTTCTCTTCAGACTTAAAAATTTCCTGTTGGTTCAGAAAGTGGTTTAAATATTGAAGCTTTTTGTACTTAACAGCCTATATTATTAGAAATGAAATGAGGCCATAGCAAATCGACTTCCTCTTGCCCTCTGACCTTCTGAAAGTATTTTTTAGCATTAAATAATCCTACCGAAACTTTTAGCACCCTTAGCTGCACTTACTCCAGAGTGTAGTTGCGAACTTCAGCCGTCGTATTATAAGTTTCGCTAAATAATAAAAAAACAATTGAATAGTAGCTGTTGAGGGGTAAGGCATTATAACAAGAAAACGATTGTCGACTTCCTACGGATGCTATCACCGATCTTTACATGAATGTGCATTTCGTCGGTCATTAAGGTTTCCTGACACGAGGTAAGCCCCATTTGCGTTTTGGGTTCTTCTCTTCGTCCCTCTGAATTCGAGTACTACTTCCGATGGCAGCTAAATCACCATGCGCTTCTCTTGGTTCAGGCCCCTACCGAAATTTATTGGTGGAGAAGTTATGAAATTTGTGATCTCGTCCATTTGACATCAGAAGCACACGGCGACATAGAAACCTGCAGGGCATTGGAGCTTCATCTACAGTGGACTGCAAACATTCGAAGTGACCTTTAGTTGGGACAGTCACCTATACTGCTCAAATTTTCAAAAGTAAAAACTCATGATGCACGTCAACGGGCATTTGCTTGATTTAGCAGGAACACAATCCAAATAAGTGGACTAGTGCTTGCCCCTAAGTCCCACTACAAGGAGACAAGGCCCAGACGACAGTTTGGATTCTGGACAGATGATTGGGGGATCAGTGACTTGCATAGATCTGTCATATAACTATGATGGTAAGGACACATCATCCGGTGGGAACACCTGCCGGCTAAGGATTGTGCATATGGGGGGGGGGGAGACTTGATTGTGGGGGACGCGAGCAGCAGCTTGGGAGACAATGATTTGATTTGACTCTCAGTTATGGGTCTGAGCTGACCTCGATACCTCGAGTACTGCTGCTACTCGGTAGCGCGCAATAAAGTTGTTACTGAAAGAGTTAGCCTTAGCTGGATAAAAGAAGATACCAACAACCTTGCCCTTTTTCTCTGCCATCTGCGGGGAGGAGACAGTTATGGTTAATTCTACATTTGCAAGAAGGATGGGACGGGAGGGCCTAAGTGGACTTTGGTCAGAAGATGCACGAAATAAAATCTAAAATGGAAGAGGCCAAATATAGATGTTGGAGAGTCGTTGGGCAAGGGGTCAACTTTGTGTAGCGGACAACTGCGACAGATGCATGCCTGTTCAAAGGCGTTTTGATTCAACTTGGACTAATTAAAAGAGAATCCAGTATGGCTTAACTTTGGCTTTGCAAAGATACCAATTAAAATATTCTCACCCTGTACATGGATTAGCAAATATGATTGCATATGCATTCTATCATTTCAGAGTAATAATTAACTTTCAAATAATATTAATACTGCGATGAAGTACGTCCAAGGACTAGCCATATGGGTACCCGTTTCACAAAACGTATCGCAGTAATTTAAGCCATAATTAACTCGTATGTGGTAAAAAGTATATGCAAAACCCATTAGAAAAGGGGCGAAACAAATACTAAAAAGTCAGAGCGTTGAGAAAAAATAGGTAAAACGTCAAATATGTATTAACTATGCGTGGTTGTTTTTTAAACAGTATGTTACACAGAATACCCGACATAAGTACTAGCTACAAGTCCAGACACGTGTTAGGCCAATGTTCCTACTGCTGCATGACGCAAACAATAAGGGCTTTGGCTCCTTTGTGGGTACCCCAGGCTTCTGTGGGGCGTTTCTGGTATAAGAACTCTAGGGACTAATCAAGGTAATAATTTCAGAAATCGTTAAGAGCAAGAAATGTGGTTAAGGTATCGGGACATGACTTTTTAGGGCTCAGACCCGAAATTTTAATGAACATTTAAGTCAAAGACAATCAGCTGCTGTGGAATAACCACGTACTTTTCATTAAAATTTTGGGTCTGAGCCCTGCAAAGTCAGGTCCCGATCACTTAACTTCACATCCTGCACTTAATACTTCATGAAATTATTGCTGATTTGAGTATTTTTCTTGTGATTCCGCACTTTGGACTATTGGTATCATGGTTTAGAAAATTTCATGATCTCATTGTGGCTCACAGTTGATAACAGGGCCAAATAGAACTGTTGACTTAAACACCACTCTTCTATTTGCCTTCATTGGTCTAAAGCCTATGCTTCAGAACACAACAATCGATATTAAATTTAATATTTTTCAAACAGACGGGATTTAAGTATTCTTTAAATCTAAAATCAAAAGATTTTTAATGAATTACTGAGGGAACAGAAAATGATGGTCGATGTGAGAGGTCATCCGGTTAATTACAGTGACGACACAACTTTTTCGCACAAAAGAAATTGACTCCGAGATGATGAGTCGACTACATAGATTTCTCGGCATGTTCAAAGTCAGGCAGCTGTTCGATCTAGCCACGTCTAGGGCTGCATGTGATCCACAGACGAGTTAATCATGCAGTCGGTTTGTCATTTCATTTGAAATTGGACCGGCAGCGCACTATTCATTACGCATTAGCTAGCGAGTACCCGAGGGACCCCCTCGTGACTTGCGCGCGCATTATTTCCCGATAAACATGCCTTCACGACCCCTACCTCGCTTACTATTCTCACCTTAAAGTCATACTATTGGCAATGCAAGTTTAAAAACTACCGAAGAAAGACGGGGATGCAGTGACCCGCTCAGGTGTGATACACGTGACCCAGTACGCTCCACAAGCAGCAGGGATTCAGGACTTCCCAAAAGTAGGAGATATCCTAGTGGTCGCAGCAAGCAGGAGCAACTTCAGACAGAACGTCAGTCAAAATGAGGACAGCGTCACCCCATCAGTCGGAAACCTTCCAAGCCTCGACTTTTAGTGCAGTATGGCAGGTTAGAGCAGGTATAAATGGTTATGAGGACGAGTTTAGGGTGTGATTCGAAGGGATCTAACTTTTGTGACGTGGAGTCCCCAGTCGGTGAGTGCCACGCAGGGAGTCCCCACAGCTCCCATCTTTTCTGTCCTGCGACTTTGCCTGGGCAGAGGAATCAGGCATGTGGGGAGGGTGCGGTCGAACAACACGTCCGGCGACAGCGAGCCGAGTAAGAATCACGCCACCATCCAACACGGCCATGATCGACGCGTATGTGGACTGACAAGCCATCGTCATATAAATTACGATCTCCAACTGCGATCGCGAGGCTGCTAATGCAGTACGTGTGGGATCCCAAGGCAACTAAATAATATAAATACTGCGCGCCTTGCGCCTCCACTACTCTTAGCTGCGAATGTCTCTGACTATGGGTTCGAGTGAGGATCCGAAACGTCAGGCCAATTAAATTCTTGATCCAGCGATCGAATCTTCTTTTGAAATGCTTCCTGAAACACGTCTTTTTGTTTCTATCATCAGCCCAACAAAACATAACACGCAGACGTACGTGTACACCTGTACATATGCTTTGATACAGTTAAAATCCTCCCCTTATTGATAGTCGCTTGCTCAAATTGTGCATAACACAATTTATGTCTGTTACCGTCCTTCGGCTTTTAGTTTCTTACCACGGCAGTGCGAGGTTGATCACGTGATCCAGTTGCTTACAACATTCTAGTTTTCGTCTCCATAGTGCAGCTGCCTCTGTGTAGCGCAGAAGACACCCAGTCGTCGCCCGAAATACGACCTTAAATGCAGCCATTGGGTCTACCATATGGCCAGTGTCCACCAGGTGCTTTGTAATTGAACTCCTGGGTATCTTATTTGCCGCCCTTAGAATTTCGGCATGTGTTCAGCTGACCGAGTTGCAAACTGCCTTTGCGTGCGCCCAATGTATTTGCATCCGAAACTTTATGTAAACTCATAAATAAAATTTTATGTGGCATGCTTAGGCAGAATGTGTTTGGTCGATCTAGCTGGAATAATCGTGGTGGTGCTTATAAACAGCAAATTAGATGTGGCATACGTTCGCTCAATCGTCCATCGAAGCCATCGCTTTATCACATTTGACACATTATAACCTTTGAAAGAGACATAGATGCTCACCGGCTTTCTTGACAGGGATATTTCGGTAGGACTTTCTTCTTTCTAATCTCATAATTGATCGTATTTTCTGAACGAATTCTAGGGACCCTAGTTGACAGGTACAAAACCGAATTTCATTATCTCTGAATTTTAACGAAACTGAGGAAATGCATGTATTAAACTTTCCAAGTGGTTTTTCTATAGATGGACATCTGAATGGAACCATCTGCCCACCTAAGCACAAAAACGTCTAAAAAAGACAATGTTTTATGCCTCTCGTGCTTGCTCGTAAATTTTATCTTTGGGCGTGCCTTGTTTATGACCTTCAGTAGTAATTCTTCATCTTTTGGACTGTTGACAAGGGCGAAAATGTCATCAAAAATATCGTCTATAGAATGTGGTTTGTTGTAAGTTTCGGCCTAATGTTCCCTCGAGGTTTGACATGAAGATGTCCGCTAGGACTGGCCCTAATGGACTGCCCAGCGTTAATCACGCTTGACACGTTTTTACTGAAATCTGAACTCGTTTGCTTAGCCACATTCCTCCCCCCCCCCCCCCCCCCCCCCCAAAGTTTATGCTTTGTTTACCTTTCCCGTTTCATCCCTCTATATGTAGGTGAAATTGTATTCTTCTATGGAAAAAGCTGATTCCTTAAGGAGTAAAGTTGCAAGATGCATAAAAATTGACAGTAAAATAACCCTCCAGATCTCAGAAAAGTTTTGGGCCTTTGGAACAGTTTAACCTCCGGCGCAGAAGTATTGTGGAAATTCTCTTGACACCAAAGCAAAGACGCACAAAGTTTAAAAGACTATTATGCCAAGCAATTAACACTAAGATTTGTAAGAAGTGTACGATCCGCAGCACATGGAATACTGTTTCCGTTTCTTCAATTTGTTACTTTTGGCTGCCCGAAAAAAAACGTAGTTTTGTACAGCGGCGCTAGTTGTCGACGTCTTACATTTCTTACTAATTCATTACCTACGGAAAACAACTGTGTAGTTCAATATAACCATAGTTGACTTTCCTGAAATTTATTAAATACTTTGTGACATTTGGATTAACAGAGCATGCGTGCATAATTTTAAATTTCCCTTTAAAAAACAGTTCACTTGATCCATTTGTGAAAAACTCGGCCGTCTCGGTGGTATTCGAACCCATGCCAGAAAGGGGAAGGCTTTAGTACAGCCAAATGCTCTAGCCAGCTGAGCTACGAGGCCGCACCGGCAGCCGTGAGTTTAATCACACTTGGGTCAAGTTACCCGCCCAGCCTACTGCAACGTATGGAATCCACCAATTCTGATACAGTAAGCTGACTGCCCAAGCAGGATTTCCTAAGCAATCAGTTTAGAGTCCTCCAGAGGACTACCGGGCACAGTTAATTAGTTTTCAAAAACTGGGTTGAATGAATTATTCAGATCTGCCAAAATCCCATACTAAGAAAAATTTCGTGTGGACTATAGAAATTTCTGCAGATACGTCCAATGTGAATTAAAGTCTATGACAAATCTACCACAGTATTTTCTTGGCTCGTTCAAACGCACCGAAGTGTCGGTAACTAACTCGACTATATAATGCTAAAATTTGATAGCCCAGTGTGAAGTTTTAAATGCCTTCCTAAATTTCGGAACATATTTCCTGTAAAGAAAATGTTTGCTTTTTTAGTGCACAGCCAATTTTAGACAGCCTTGGAAACGTAAATGAGGTTTTTGTAAAAGTTTCAATGTGATTTTATTTCATTCACACAACAGAGTGATGTGATGCCTCTTATTAGCATTGTAGTTGGAACCTGTCCACATATCTCTCCTATCAGAAGATGCTAAGGAAACATTCATACCAAATCTATATGTCAGTGAATGACGGACTTTTGAGTCGAAAAGACGTTCAATTTTTTATATAGGACGAAGGCACACTCCAGGATCGTAACAGTCAGTGGCCTTCCTCGAAACTGAATTCGATACTTTTTCAACTTCTAAATCCTTGTCCATGCCGATTTTTTTAGGCCTATTCTCTAATTCTCGGAAGTATTTGGGGACTAAAGTTTGACTAGGCGATCATAACGGACGACCAGGCAAATTTTAATTGCAAATTTTTAAATGTTACAAAAATTTCCTTTCAGAACTATTGAACATCAGTTAGGGCTTGCAACAAATATTTTATAGGCTTTATGCCAAGGACGGTGTAGGACATAAATTCCGTCCAATAATACAGCCAATAAAAAATATAATTCGGTCAATAACGGTCGGAACATCCTAGTGCTCACTGAAACTGCAACGTACACATATACTATTTTGCGGCTGGCACACCTCCGAACGATTCAAACAAAAGAAGTTGTCTCTAGACAATGCCTCACACAGGTTATGTCTCGTGCATCTTAGCCAAGACAAGTTTTTTCCCGAGACAAAGGGCCTAAAATTCCAAAACAAGCCCTCTTCTTTTGAAGTACCCATGATGCTTGAGAAACTAACCGGCTCTGGCGTCGGCTCCTGGGCACGCACTGGCCGACCCGCCACTGGCAGTCGTCCACTAACGAGTCCAGTAGCAAATGGTGGTGTTTTTCCCGGAGCACCTGAAAACTCCCGTAACATACTAGCGTGGCGTCTCAAACCACTTTTTCCTACATTGCTCCAAAATATGTATACCAAAAAGGGCAAATATTTCACGAGTTTTTTTGATAAAAACAAGTGCTCAAAGATTTTATTGAGAGGTGTTTTCACAGTGCATTAACGTGGTTAAGAAAATTCTCAGTCAACTTGAGGCTGAATTTTATTTGCTCCATTCAGCTTCAACTAATGTTTATCATGAAAATGTTAAATATTTCTCCAAGAAGACTCTTAGATAGATTGACCTCCTAACCAACTTTTCTTTTTCAGATCATCTGATCTACTGTGGACCTCCATTTTGTTTATTTCTATTTTCTTCATCTACCTCTTTTGTTTATTTTAGCGATTACAGGTTCATGTACATCACTATCACTACGTTATTGTGTCACAATGCGCAGCAAGTAATTTACTCATGCCTATTTCCTAGACGTAGCAATCTTTTGAAGCAAAACTAACTTTAAGTTCCCTTTATTCCAGTAGAGAAGAAACTATGCTTTAATTTAACAGATTTTTCATGTTCTCTTGTTTTAAATTTAAACGCTAATAAAAACTACTCAGCACAATTCCAGTCCCTTCATGAAAATCCATGCAAGTTAATTCTCTCGTTCGGTAGGTGTCCGTAAATAACATCAAATTGACTTTGCACACAAAGAAGTTCACAGAAGCCAATCCCTGTAAATGTTTTGGTTTGCCACTCTAGAAATATCTTCTTTTTGCATGGAACATATCAAAAAAGACCTGATACCACTTTTGTTATTCATCTGATCCAGTTGTGAAACGTTCGGAGGCTCCTGTGGGATTCGAACCCATGACGGCAAGGACAAGGCTTGAGTACAGCTAATGCTGTAACCAGCCGAGCGACGAGGCCCCGTCTGCATTCAAGCCCATTTTAGTTAAATTACCCACGCAACCTACTGTATTGTATGTAAGCCACGAATTTTTGCTACAGTCATTTGGCGTCTCAAGTAGAACTTTTAGGTCGAACTGGGCTGATGGCATTTGAACGGCATATTATTTTTTTAACCTTAAAGAAGCACGGAAGCTCATCCAATGCCTAAAGTTTCAGTGGAGGACCAAAATGCTGAAATTAGACCGAAATACAAATGATTTGTCTGTGGTACCTCAGACGTTAATCATTTTTCTTAGTGGCTTAACGAAGTCTGTCAAAAGAATTCTTGAGCAGCCTACGTCTCTTAGTCGTGTTCTTATAGAGGAGGACAATTTGAATTAAAATAAACAAGGCGTTAAACTGAGACAATTTCTGGTATTACTAAATAACCTAGATCACGCCTGCATATCTGTGCGGGATTTTCTAAAGTAGGGTATTAGTCAAAAGAAGATGGGTTTTGATGGTGGGGCACCACCTGTGGTGGGGTATGACTGGCTGATGATAGCTAATGAACCCGAAACGGCCATTCCAGTTTCTCTTGTCCTTGTCGGCCTTGTTCACCTGCCCCTTCTACTAGTAGCCACTGTACGGCTGCAATTTTATCAATTAAAAAAACTTATTTACCAGTCTACGGGACCCAAGCTATCTCGTCTAAAATGCCGGTTCATAAAGCTATACAGTAAAGTGCCATATAACGCGGTTGTACCCCCAAAACACGATTTACTGTTTTCCTGCATCGGAAAGTTAAGGATCATAGAAATATTCTAAAAGCAACCATGACAAGGCCCACAAGTAAATCGGCAATTTCACCGTTACATTCTCTCTAGATATTTTGTACTTTGTCTTTTAGCTAAAAGCATTTTTTGAAAACAGAATGATATAGCGTTCACCGTGCGAGAAACATCGTCCTCTTGATGCAAGTACGGGTCAGATGTTGTGCCTCGGTTGGTAGACTGTTGGAATAAATAACGATGGATGACCAAGGAACGCGGTTTTGAAGCTGAGCTGCAGCAAACTTTGGCTGGGTAAAGTTGATTACCGATGGCTAAAAATCCAGAAACGATCACTCCACTCTCGTTTTCTTCACCAGCACTATTCTACATTTATTACTAGTCGTTGTGCAACTGCCCCAAGGCAAAAGTAACGGGGAAGCCCCGTAACACAACCGGTGAACGCATTTCAAACCTGACCATTACGTTTATGTTACGATGTTTTACGCTGCGAATTTAATTTACTCGTTTAATACGACTCTTCGCGTGTTCGTCATTTTCAATTCTCGTTAACAATCCTCATTTTACCGGCTTTCTATTACTTTCAATAATGCTTTTGCGTTTTCACTTGGCAGAAGGTTTTTAATTTTTAATCAAGTGCTTAAATAGGCTTTAGGTCAACAATTACCGTAGGTGGATTAACGCGTATTTTATGGGTTGCGCCACTTACCCTAGTTTTCTTGGTAATAACATTTAATGAAATTTCCGGCTAAAAAGAATAAATTTTTGACGGAAATTGCAGCCCATCTCGCAGATATAAAATGAATTTAAATAGTATTATGCTTACAGACCTCCTTCTTTCGGTGTTTTACCTAGCATGAAAATAGCTTTTCTACAAGGACCAGCTCGTAAATTGCTGATTTTTAAAAAAACTTTGCCACCCAATGAGCGTAATTGGGGCAGACATTTTATCACCTAATTTGGACAGTCTAAACAAGAAACTTTTGAAAGATCCTTAAAAGGGGTTTTTTATTTAGCTAAAATATATTTCTTAGCAACCTTTTCATAGTGTTAATTTATGACCGCAAAATTCTACGAAGCATCGGTGTTTCCTAATTTTCGCCATGCCTACAAATCTCCGAAAAAAGGATTGTTTATACCTTTTGCAGTGTCTGTGGCTTACGTTTTTACTGCGCTACCAAGAAATAAAGGAAAACATGCAAATCAAATCACTTTAGGTTTACAAAATACAGAAATTCTACGCAGCCATATAGCGCGAAGAGTTGAGGAGACATGGAAGACTTCTTACAAGTGGATGCTATATATCATTAGTATGGATTTAATGAAACCTAACAACCAAAGGCAAATTTTCTTGTGTTATTTGAGAACATGACTGATACCATGGACATAAATAAGGACTAGAGAATTTTTTCCCTTAAATACAGAGGTATGTTAGTTATGTATCTTAGGGGGAAGCTTTAAACAAGTAGCAAGGGAACTTGCTCTCCGAATCTGTTTAATTTTAAATGAGTGTTCATCAGATAAATGAGATGGAGCTGCGAACCCTCAGAATGTCTAATAAAGAAGGACTTAAAGGTATGTAACACGAGGACTCGATGCGAACACTTGAATTATTAAATTCGTAGTCCACTAAAATAGCCAGAAACTAGTTTATTTGATTGAAGTCCCAGTCCCTTGTCAATGAGCATCACTGCACAAATATTCAAACGATTCGTTGGTGGCCACTGATGGAAAAACATGACAGTGTTGTGTGAATTAGGGAAAGACCAATATCAAAGTAAGTGATGAATCGCCAACATAGGTGCTGTTAGCGTTTTTAAAGCGAAGAGATTCTCCATGATTAGGGTAACTCCCATCGCAATAATTCTCCGAGAAAGGATAAAAGAGTAACCGATGAAAATTCGATTTACTGATGGTTTGACATCTTATTTAAAAAGTGATTTCTAACAGAAAAGCAACCTTTCTCGAATCCGCAAGCCCATAAATTCAGGCTACACCCTGAGTGCTGAAAGACCACATTAGAGTTGTACCATGAGAACAGGCTTTATTATTTAGTGCCTTTCAGCAGCCCCCAGGAAAACTTGTGGTAGTTTTGACGCAATTTGCATCGTCTTGCAAATTCTTGAGGTGCACTTTTTCATTGCATTTCTAGAGCTGAATATTATGAAGACAGGCATTATTTATTTGGACGCATGCACTAGTGCCGAAATCAGCAATGGATGAAATCATGCCTGTGCTAGGTATTTATGTTTTCGAAAGATTACTATCACACAAAAGCTGCCTTTAGCTGGTTAATCTTTGACCGTACGCCCTGATATCGTTTTAATTTACATCTCAGTAGACAAATTGACAATGTGGTACTTGCAACTCTACTGGATCAGCTATTACTGACATTTTCATGGTCCGCTTAGAACACAACGGTTTATAAAGACTTGAGCAACATATAAATTGAGAATATGTTTTCCATCGTAATATCCCCAAAGCTGCCAAACAATAGTTGATAGCAGAGTCAGTAAAAGCCCGTTCTAGACAGGCTTGTGCAGGCAGAAAATTTCCCTAGGCAGCAAGTCATCTGCAAACAGATTTGAAAGGGCATTTCCCTGGCTTTATGAGTTTTTTGCAGACGAGAAAATCAAAAGCCTGTGTTCAATGTGTCTCATAAATTTATGTAAGTGATTTCAACCTTGTTATCTCCTGATGTATATGTTTCGCTAACAAAAAAGTCTCTGGATTCCCGATACTTTGACACACAAATCGGTAAAAAAATGCCTTAAGCAACATTAGGATGCTTGTTCTTTCGACGAAAATGAAAGAAAATATGTACACTAAACTCTAAATAGTGAGATTCTTTACAGGTTACTCTAAGAAGCTTTCGGTTGTCCAGTCGATTCTCAATCGTGACACACCTGACTGACAGCTGCTCCGATAGAGAGAACTTAACTGGAGAAAATGAATAAGCGCGCCTGAATAGGAAACCCAAAGTAACGCATTTGGCCTTGTGCTAAATTCTAAGGAGACTAGAGTTGCCGTTGAGGTTAGGGTGAACGTCAAGATGAGATTTAAGATTTGAGTTAGTACATAAGTGTAGATACCCTTTCAGGAATCTAGCCCAAGGCCACCTGCATTATGACGGTTTTCCATTCCCATTTCTTATAGAAAAAAACATAGGGGAGAATAGTTTGTTTTCTACCTTAAGGACTTACGAAATACCCGGGTGTTTTGAGCGATAAAAAAGCTCACAAGTTAATATGCGTGCACTGCAAAACGGGATGGAACCGCTGACCTCCAGCCTTTGTGCCGACATCCCGCCTCTGAGCGCGAAATTGTTCAGCAGTTGCCTCTCGTTTGGTGACACGTGTGCTTTTGGTTGGGCGAGTTTTCTAGCTATCTAGAGTCTGTTGTAATTATGGGTTATCCTGGTTCATAATTTGAATTCCATAGGTTGGTGTGATTACTATCCAGATAAGCAGCTTTCATACTTCTTTCTGGAATGAAAACCCGTATTCAAAACATGCTGTCCAAACTTCCATGAAGACCCAGTTCAAATCATACTTGTGTTTAGTTCCTCGTTCAACTGAGGCCATGCGCCCAGGGGTTTTCTGTTTCCAGCCTAAACTGTAAAAATGCTGTACAGCCGGGACATTGTGAGTCCATATTGCCCCTCCGATACTTGCTTCGAGATTGCGGCTTTGATGTGCTATTTATAATTAGTCATCGGATGAGAAGGCGCTCAATGACACGGAGCAGTCTTGTAGTTCCTTTTTCTGGACACCGGACACACGCGACAAACAATCCGAAACTTCCTTGATGCTTTTGTGGGGAAAAAACAACATATGTAAGCCATGGCCTATCATGCGGGCAGGAAAAGCACTAAATAGGCAGTTATTGCCTTTCATTTGTCACCAGTATCCCACTTAGCGGGAGCGAGAGAGAGAGAGTAGCTGAAATTCCGACCGGAAACCAGGTAGACAATAAAAACATATTCTAAAGGAGAGATAAAATGTTATGTTTAGGCAAAGAACGCATGCATGTGGCTTTAATTCAAAACTGTGAAGAAGTACCAAATTAGTGTTATGATAACATCTCTACTTCACGTAGGGGTAGAGTTGCTGAAGTGGATTGTGATAGTCTTGATTCACACAAATTCTTGGTGGCCTTTGAAAGCATTTATTAGGAAAATAGCGAATACAACAAATGGAATTGTGAACACTTTCCCCAGTAATACCCTAATTTAGGTAATTTTCATGATTTTAAAAGGTAACTGTAGCCTCAGACAATCGAAATTTTGAACGAAACAAAAGTGGGACGATCCAGAGGGCAACTTCCCCGCCCAACCCCTGGTAGACAGGATTTTACAGCCCACAGTTTGCACAGAAATTTATATAATGTTAACCTCACTTTTTCAAGGCACCCTAAACTTGCCAACAGCAGTCAATTCAGGTTTGAAAAGTGCTAGTTCAGAAAATGAACACAGCTTTTTTCTTTATGTCAGCATGGCAACTTTTGTTGGACCTTCTTTCCGACCACCGGTGCCGAAAAATGACCAATTATGTAATGTACTTCGAGATGCTTTTCTGGATTTATATCAGTTCGCTTATATTTTTTAGCAAAAGCAAATATGATATTAATTTTCCATAATCCCTTACTGGTATGTTATGTCTAAATTACTTTTTTCTGGAGTTTGTAATTAGGATTTTTCAGGCAGTCTAATATCTGTTAATCTATTCATTTTGCTTGCAATGAGTGCAACGAGCTCCATATCTATCACAATGTTTAAGGAGCATAAGCGGATACATAAATAGAAATGCGAGGATATACATATATTTCAGTCTAGCGAATTAACGAACATGTGTGTTAAAATATCAGCTATATTTTAAAATATTCGGAAATGAGAAAACTTCTCAAGATCGAATGAGGACCTGTACTTATTCTTACCGTTTCAAATGAACTATTTTTTCTCTATGCCTGTCGTAAATTCATACCGTTAAAAAACAGTTCAAAGATTTTTTGACAGTCATTTACCGAGCATCTCTTTGAGAGACTCCAAGCATGGAAAACAGAGGCAAATACAAAGCACTTACTTACCCCCTGCTTTCCTAGTTTTAAAGTATCTCTAATCGAATTCGACATGATTCCAGGTTTCGACAAACTTACAACCATCTTTCCGGATAAGCATTTTTGGTAAGGAACGCTAATACTTCCTCCTTCTTCGGCAGGACGTGGGAACAGGAACGGCCCGTAACGCAGTTGGGTTTACGCTGAACTCCAGGGAGATCGGGGTCAGGTTTAATGTGAGGTTAGAGTTGACGTCAGGGTTAAGGTAAGGGTTGAGACACGGGAATAGGTACCCTTCCTGGAATAGGTACCCTCCTGGAACTTAAAGCAAGGCGCCTGTATTACGTGCGAGGGCTTTCCTGTTTCCGTGTTCCGCAGGGGTGGGCAATTAAGCAATTCCGACAACAGTTTTTAAACCCGGCTTCATCTGGAAAGCTCGTTGGAAAATTCGGCCTCACCTTCGTGAGTTTCATGCATGCTGTACCTTTCTGCCGACATCCAAAGTTCCCTCTAGTTCTCTGTGCAAACATTTCGGCAACGGTAGGTTATGTAAGCCCAGTAACCCTAGGATCGTGTAAAACGAGAACGGTGCCAAAAGGAGTTTTACGGGTGAGACCTCACCGCGGATGAGCAACGAAATGTGTGCAAGAAAACATCATAAATAATTTCCGCCGAATATAATCTCCTAGGCCTATATATAGCAAGGAAATTAAGCGTGATAAGATAAAAAAAATTAACAAAAGGCAACTCTTAATAAATAAAAGATATTTAAATAAGAAAATATTATAATAAAACCTTTGCACATGTCGTTATATGAATGTATTTTTCTAACTCATAGATGCTTACTTCTCTTAGCTATAAAATAATAAACAAATTCAGGCCTCCTTAAACACATATAGAAGGTATTTTTTGGAAGTAACCCAGAGGCTTGCATAACCTACCCTTACCGAAATGTTACTCCTCTCTTCCAGAAGAACTTAGGTAAGCGTCGTTTTCTCTCAAAAAGGAAATATATTTTTTGGCATTGCCGTCCCCGCAAGTAATCGAGCCTATCGGTGTGCTGCTTACGACCGAGCTTTGCGTGCAAAATTTTAGAAGCTCTTGAAATAATTCATATTTTATTTTATGTTAAAACACTATGATGTACCCATTCGGTGGAAAAGGAAATCTCTTTTATGATTTATAGGAGCTGAAAGAATTACAGAAAGCGGCATCTTTCATGCCGCATGCATACCCTGCACCAGGATACATCCAGCAGTATGCATCTGACAATAGACCTGTCTTCCACCAATCAGAAGCATATCTATGCATATCTGAAGGCCTAAATGATCTAATTGGCTATCTTTTAATTACTACCCCTTATCTTTCGATTAACCTACATCGTAAGCATTTGCATTGTCCGGAATCAGGATACTTTGCTTTCGAGAGGGAGACAAGTGACCATAAACTAGGAGTTCCAAACAGGTTCTCTGATTTTGGCAAGTGGTTACGATCAAAGTCGCGTAAACCTCGACCAAACAAGATGTCCGTGCTGCAAGGTAGTACTCAACATGAGGGGTCTTGATCTTCGTATGAAAACTTTGCATCGTTTTAAAGAACAACAAATGTATTTCAGTGGTCTATTGCGAAGTTTTCCGTTTAAAAAGGGAAAATCCCATGTTTTCATTTCTCGAATGTCTTCTCTTTCTGTTCTAAAGCAGCGGAGCTTATCCGAAGGTATGTCAAAAAGATGGAAAAGTAGCAGAATATTTAAAACCCATTTCTATCCGCAAAAAAACAAAGACTGACTTTACAGAATACTTTCTGCAGTCAGTAGAAGTAAATGGATATACTGACGCCAACAAACGGTCATAAGAACTAGACACAGGAAAATTCTGGATAAAAAAATGATGGTGGGACTAGGATTTTCAACTCGAATTTCTTGGTGGTGGGGTCATAAACTATGCTACCGGAGTCTACCTCAGCATTAAAAAGAACTCGGCTTTCCAGCCTACATGTTGCGAGTAACAAGAATGGAGATAAGGGATGAGAAGCCTTGATTCTGCGCAAGATTAAAGTATAGGCTGATGAGTGGTCTCGATGCCAAAAACACACGGTCACAGAATCATGATGCAGTTGCCGGAGCCTTGGAAACCAAGCACCACGTCATTCCTCGAGGAGGATCTCTTCTTCAAGTGCATGAAGCTGCCTCCGAAAATCGATACTATCAGTACATGTTATCAATATAAAATCCAAATTCTCTTGCAAATTGCTAGGTCAAAATGTACGCTGAATAAAAAGCGGCTATGCGAAGCAGTGGCATCGAAGATTTTCACACTTTATTAACATATATATATATATATATAGTCGACTCTAATTTTATAATTAATAGTATTTAAGACACATTTTGCACGTTAGGTTCAATTTAACAATTTCCTTGTCATTTAAATTTACGTGGGGGCGGAGTGCATCAATCTGGTCCGGTCTGTTTCATTTACATGAACTGCAAACCAGGACTGGGGGAAAAAATAAAAATACCTATTCGCTTCTGTAAACACTTGTACTGTCTACTAGTCACCAAAATAACGGGTGACAGCGTATGCTCCAGTGGCGCGACTTTTGAACATCTGGTTCAAATAGTAAATGTTTCCGGGTTCAGACATCGAGGTTTCAAGGAATCGGGTTCCACTGTGACTTGGTGACGAGGCCAAAGAAGCCTTGAATGTTCAGCACACTCTTGAGTGTCCTTAAATAGAATGCACCTCGGGTAACCCTTTTGGGTTACTGTGCTTACTCTCCTCCTGAATAATGATCTTAAGTCGTGGGCCCCAATACGTTGCTAATAACAAGACCTTATTACGTGACTTTAGACAGAGTGCAAACCCCGAAAATATAAAAGACAAGTAAACTTATTGTTAAAGTGATAGGGCGTGAGAATATATGCCTCTGAGATCCAACTGTAGGATCAAAATGGTATTTTGCATGTCGCTATGTATCCCTTTTGCGGGAAAGCAGGTCAGAAGATCAGCCTTGCTGATTGAATTATAGTGGTTACAGCATTATGATAGTCATCTTGGTACGAGGGACTTAAATTAGCCCACTTTCCCGAAAGTACATTGGAACAGGAACAGTTCGTAATAGAGGAGGCTTTGCAAAAACTCCAGGGAAAGTGGGTTTAAGTCCCAGGTAAGTTTTGGGTTAGCGTTAAAGAGATGGTTAAAGCTAATATTAGGGTTACGGTCAAGGATTGGGTTAGTGTTAATGTTGGACGTAGGACAAGGGAGTATTTACCCAAGTTGAGAAGAAGGTTGTTCGTTCACCAGAATCATGAATTCATTCGTCTGAGCTTTAGAACTCTTACTGAACACCTGATGAACTGTTCAAATTTTGTCAAAAGACCTACTTCACCTTTGCTGGAGAAACGTATGAGCAGATCAAGGGAACTCCAATGGGCTCCTCAATCTCCGGTTTAGTGGCAGAATTGGTCCTAAAAGAGCTGGAAAAGATCGCTTTCACCCAACAGCAGCCTATATTTTGGCGCCGTTACGCAGACGACACATTTTTTATCGTGAAGTGGAACATGCTGCAGCATTTCCATGATCACCTTAACTCGATCTTCCCAGATATACAATTCACGAGGAAAGAAGAAAAAGAGCAGCAGCTCCCTTTCCTTGATGTACTCGTCAGGCAAAGTCCCAATGGCGAAATAGATACGGCCGTCTACAGGAAAGTGACGAACACCACGCAGCTTCTCAATTTTCACAGTAACGCATTCAGACTCATTGCAGCCACCCGGTGGAAAAAGCACGTGAGGCCCGTTACGTCCGCAACCAGTTTAGGTGGAACGGCTATTCGAAGGCATTCATAAGCCGATGCCTACGTGTTCGCCCTCGGAGGACCCAACCAGAACCAACTCCTACTGTATGGCCTGCGATGTTATACATCAAGGACGTGTCAGAAGCTACCGAGTGCATTGTTGCGGGACTTAGTTTCGGAATTGCACACCAACCCAAATACCATGCACAGTAAGGTCATGAAAATCAAGAACAAATTAAATCCTAATGAGCAGGTGTGGGTAGTGTATCGCATCCCGTGCCAAAACTGTTCCCGTAACTACGCAGGACAGACTGGACGTATGCTTGGATCGCGCATGCCTCAGCATAAGCTTGCTGTAAGACGGGGGTGATGGTTTATCACAAGTGGCTGCCAATACCTACGAAACGGGTCAAGAGTTGAAATTCACAGTCACGAAGATAATCGCCCACGCCAAAGGCAAGACAAGCGGAGAATTGATTGAAGCCTAGGCTTCTGATGAGAACTCGGTCAATCGAATTATCGATCTGGCGCTGGCATACAGGGCTCTGCGTAGTCACCTCCGAACTGGCGCCACTTGTGTCTGATTGGCCCCTGCCCCCTATAAATGTTACTCGTTTATGTTGCCGTTTTATCCCTGACGATGGACTCCAGTAAGAGTTCGAAAGCTCAGACGAACAAAGACATGATTTCGTTTAACGAATAACCCTCTTCTTCTTCACTTATACACACACCTGGAATGCGAACATTCGCCTCCGCTCATAGTATTTACCCAACCTGGGATTTACTGCAATGGAAGCTTAAATGCGGTGGACATTCCTACTCCCGTGTTTTACCCAAGGAAACCGTAATTTTATGACAGAAGGTGGAAGCGAAGTGATGTTCATCTGAGCAACTTCCGTAAAATGTTGCCCTTTGACTTTACATGTTCTACTGCCATTTTCGGATCTTATGCAGCTGTTCAAGCCAGCAGCCTCAAAGTAGACATAGTGACCCCTTTGAGTTCTAACTTGTTATCTTCCACAAGACATTACGTGTAACATTTTGCATCTTTTTTAGAGTTAGACTGGCAACATGTAAATTCCACATAACTTGTTATACAGATTTCACGAGCCTTCGAAAAATCGCGATGAAGACTTCTTTATTTTGGAATTGGAAGGGATTTAATTCGATTGCCCCGTTTGATCTGAGTAAAGTAATTAACCCTCATTGGTTTCATAAAGCTATTCGCTATGCCTCCTTTTATCAAAGTTGGGCGAAAATCAAGAGCACAACACATTTCCCTCAATAAATTCACACTTTCACATTTCCAAATAGCAGAAATTTTCAATTGATCAAATGCAATGTTATCATGAGAGAAGAATACGAAGACTGATCGAGTTCAGGAACCATTTATCTAATTTTCTAAACGAATGCTCGAATCGCGCATACATGAACATACACTGGAGGGGCGATGGAGGGACGATGTATCACAAGCGGCTGCTCACAACTTCGAAACGGGCCACGAGTTTAACCTCGCAGCCACTATGATATCCCTACACCGGCAGGAAGACAAGCTGGGAGTTCATTGAAGCGTGAGCCTTGGTGAGCACTTAGCCAGTCGATGCAACGCTCTTATACCGGCATATCTGGCCCAAGGCAGCCACCACCAGACCTGCATAATTGATTTTTAATTTAATAATGCTCCCATTACTGTCCTTCGTTCTATTACCGTCTTTTTATTTAAAAGTGTAGTCCTGCACGGGTTTAAAATTGAACAGTTAACAAATGGTTCCGTTATCTGAGCAGTGATTTTCTTCCTTACTCCTACATGCACCTGGAACCCCAACATTCATCTTAGTTCGTGAAAAGTTGCCAAGTTATCTTCCTTAACTTTCTGGTAATTATTCTTCCATTTACTGGCAATAAGTCAGAGGTCAAGGTGTCTTCCACTTTTCGATTTCTGGTAAACGGTATACCGTGGAGTGAATTTACCCCTTCTCCTGCTTTCCCCTCTCTACCTACTATTCGAACATCCTAACGCCTTTATAATCCACTATCTTGCCTGTCTAAGGATATTTTGTGCAACATATCGAACTTTCGAAATTGCATGATTTAAAGCTTATTTTCATGGATTTACTTGAACTTAAGCAAGGCAGTTTTAGGAGTCTCTGTTGTAGCGGTGACTGGTCGTGTGAAAAACGATCATGCGGAATATGCAGTATATTTTCTATCGCGCGAAAGTGTAGCCGGGTAAGGATGCCTTTTATGGACGCCTAAACAGGACACGGGAAAAGGAATCGTCCACAATACATGTGGCTTGGCTCTAAATTACAAAGAAACTATGCTTAGGATTAAGGTGAGGGTTAGGGTTACGTGTAGGGTTAGGTTTAAGTTTGAGGATAAAGTCAGAGTTGGGGTTAAGGTCATGAGTAGGCTATAGGTTAAGGTTATTATCGGGACAACTGTAGGATTTAGGTTAAAGGTAGGGCTAGGGTTAAGATTAAGGTGACAGTTTTGGGTTTATGTTAGTGCTAAGAATGGGTATATTTACCCTTCCAGAAATTTAACGTAAGGCCATCTTTTTTATGATGGCGGAGTGGTGCCTATTCCCGTGTCTTGTTTAGGCGGCCATTCAAGCATCCTACTGTTTGTCAAAATTCAGAACTGCATTTTCGATTCGTAAAGGTTAATAAATAGGGTTGTAATATTAATTATCATGCAGCCTAATCACAAACTATTTCGATAATATCAGGACGCTGGCTTTTGGACGAGCATCCTTTCAGACGCCTGCAAAAAGTGCACTTTGTAAAAAAATGACTATGTAAATCGCATGACTTTTTATCCTGGATTTCTGATACCCTTATAAATTTAAATATATTTTACCGAAAACATGCTCAAAATATTCTTTCTTGTATTGGTCCTGTTGCAGTTTACGTTTTTTTCAATTTTTATACTTGAAGAACGGTATCATTCATTTAAAAACTCTTTAAATTCCCGAAGTAATCTGGACTTGACCAGTGGTTACAAATCAGTTCACTGTTTTCGAACTTCAATCTGCGTATATTCCGTCTAAGGAAAATAACACATTCCTCTCCCCTATCGGTGCTGATAACATTATGCGATGGATGTGGACCATGTAGCCTACTTTATAAGCATAATTAATAAATGGACATATGTGACATATTGACATTTGACCGTCTTACAAAATCTCATAGCAAGAAACTCTTTTAAAACGGAACGATGGCATTCCTTCAAGCGATAAATTTAAAGAAGATGACGGTAATATTTTGGTTAAAATTTTCTGCTAACTAGATTGAAATTAATACTTACCTCGAATGTCAAGGAGGAAAAGTAATACCACTTAAGTTGTCCCTTTTTCACGAATGTCCTTTTTACAGCTGACTGGAAGGAAACTCATGCAACACCGGCATCCTTATGTGATTGAAATATCTAGGGATTATTCCGCATGATAATGAATATTGTAAACCTACTTACGTCGTCTTTCCGAATCAAAATCCCATTTCAGAATTTCTGCTAATATTTCATGAGACAACACATCTACCACCCAGTTACCCACAGGGCACACCGTCTGGTACTAGGTCCACTGCCCGGACGCCCAAGTAAATTGCTAGGTTTGTGGCCAAAGCACTCAAACTCCAGAGCAGATGCTATGCCTACCCGCACAGAAGACGTGCATGTGTTCGGGCCTGAGTCATACGGTTTCTGAGGTTGCAGCATTCATACAGGCCTTAACTTCGACTTTAGGACTGTCGCGTTTGCTTCACAGCAAGTCACATGGCCGATGAACCCCTCGTTGCTGCTGTTACTACTGCGACAACCATCGAGATGAAGCAAAGCGGACCCTAGAAATGGCTGGGGTTTCTAATCGAGACCGCCGGACTGGCTCGTGTCTCGCATACCGCTGGCTACCGCTGGGAACCTGTAGGAACACGCAATCACACTCAAACCTAGCAATCCGTCATGGAAAGCGGGCTGTCTGCAGTATGCACACACAGGCGTGGATGACTGAGTGCATTTTAAAACCCCGCTGTTAGGCACTGAACTCTGCACGCTTGTACTGCACGTGCCTACCTCTGCCAGCTGGTGATGGCCAAATGACTGAAAGTTGGTTGGTACAAACGCTGTCATATTTGTGTTATGTTACTGCTGTTGTGGAGCAAAACTGGCTCATGAAGACCATTGTACGCTTTTTAGAGCGCTGAACTTCTGCTCAACACGTCGTGGGTTTGAGCCTCGGGTGGTGCACCACCTGGGGCGGGGTATGACTGGCTGACGATGGCTAATAAGCCAGAAATGGCCCTTCCAGTCTCCCTTGTCTTCGCTGGCAATATTTGTCTGCCTAGTCTACTACTAGCCGCTGTGCGGCTGCTGGCGGGGATCGAGAGTGAATCCCACGGCAGAAAGGGACGAGGGAGTTCCGTTAACGATCGGTGAGCGTTCGTCAACGAAAGACATTTTTACCCTTCACATGCACTATCCACCGAATATAGCCTCGCTTACATGCCACCGAGAGTCCGCTAAGTTTCCCACATTTTCCCAAAGACCTGAGGCATGTCTTCAATACTTTGTGCTTGTGAATGTGGATTTTAAGCCTTTTGATTGGACAGGCGGTAATGGTTACTATCCTCTGTCGACAGGCTGTAAAGTTGGTCTGGTGCAAAGCCTCTGGAAAACAAGGAGATCCGTTCGTTAGAAATATAACTTCGTTTGCCTGACGTATCTAATCACTGCTCAAACCTATTTCCACAGAGCAGAAGATCCAGGTTTCGAACGCGCTATGGGATGAGTAACTTGGGGCTTAGTTGCCGTTTGGTAAAATACAGAGGAACCTCAGGTATCGAACATTTCAGGCAACGAGCGAGTCACTCGCAAAAAATGCGTGTCGATGGACGAGCTTCTGCTCAGGTAACGAGAAAACCACGTGGTACTTCCTAGCGTTATTGCTGGTCCTTACAAATTCGCGGACGCCTCCGGCGATAGTGTAGAGGTAGAGGGCAGCTCTGAGGGTTGCTTCTTCTGACACATACTATGGTTCATTGTTTCTCCAGTAGTCAGGTGACAGAGAGAGAGAGAGAAGGAAAAGGGTTTAACCTCCGAAGAAATAAGTGTATTTACCTGACGTTTTAAATAATCAAACTGGAAATAGGAATACAGGCCAGAAGACTGTCGTAAGGTGGGGCAAGCAAGTGTCACTCAATGGAACCTACGCCCCCTTCCACCTAGCGATCGTTTTTAATTTTCTAGCAGACAGAAAATTCCTGGGGCGCTTAAAATGGCCCCTGCTCTACAGGAATCGTCGCGTTCTGCCAATCACTCAGTAACTTGCCGGACAAACCCCCCCAGGCGTAATCTGAACGCTATGACGTCACCTGCAGCGACGACGAACCCGGAACCGGTGGCCTGAACGGCAGCCAAGAGATAAATATCCAGGTTTGAATTAGAATTTCACAAGTTCTTAGCTGTGACTGTATGATGACAGCACATATACCGAAAACGACCATTCTGCTCTTTTTGTATCTTAACCCATAAGAGTTTTTCAACCCAGCACCTTTTATCAAAGTGTAAAAATTACACCTTTCCCTCCTTGTGTTAAACTTTGTTGTTAGTCTGTTTCCTTTGGTTCCACACCACTATATTTTGCTTGAGACATACATTCGCATGCAGGGTAGTATACAAGCTCCTGGTGACCCCACAGATCCTCATTTATTCCTCTTCTTCTACCACATGCGCCTCCATGAATATCTACCTTAAACCATTGCAGAAAAAACCCAACCATTACACATCTCCCCACAAACACATACACCATGCACGAACCCGTCCCACACGACTCAACCCAGACAAGAAATATGCACCTCGTGTCAGTAAAGAAGGTAGAACTGTCACATCGTTTATCTTCTAAGGGGACACTGAGTGTGCTAGGCCGGTAACATCAGAAAAGGTATTTACATTAGTAGGCAGTCCTTCGGTACTTTTCTGAAGTGATCATTCTATACCGAACGACAAACCGCTACCTAATATGCATAAACACTGACCCCTGTATTTCCGAAACATTTTAAGGCGTGGGCAGGAAAAAAACAAGGAGTAATTGGAGATCGAAAAACATGGTTGGAAATAGAACACAGAAAATGGTACACTATAGGTTAATAAGTGTGTCTAAGAGGCAACTGTCTCCAGACGAATGCTTGATTGACGAGTGCTAACGGAACCCATCTTGCCTATCATCGCAATATTTCTCTCTTTCCCTTTTCCTCCGTTCCTGTCTGGGTGACGGTTTGCCGAGAGAGAGAGAGCGAGCGAGTGAGGCAGATAGATATCTGAAAGTTAGCGCAGTTTACACAGCCTGGTTTGAATAGAAAAAAATGTCAAAAGGAAAGCAATCGAAAGCGCTATTCTTAATGCATCACTCTTATAGTTCTTGCTGTCGTTGTGGCCATCGAAGTTGCCGCAGTCAGCGTCACAGCCGAAGTTAACTTGGTTGACATGATGATGTTAATACGAGTCTCAGGACGGAGTCAGAGAGGGGGAGTGGGCTACAGAACAGACTTGGCTGTGTGTACCCCAGTGGGACCCTGTCCAAATGGATCAGTTGTAACTGGGGTAGGAGGAGAGGATAAGAACTACATACTAAAAAACATAAGGCGTGCTGCTGGATGAACCGTGTTGGTTTGCGAGAAAAAAGGAACAAAATCGGAAACAAACAACTTCCTTGACGTATAAATAGCTAAAAATTTGCACAATTCCTCAACCTCAGAGTGGTTGATGGAGGGGGGGAGGGTGCGGTGGAGAGGGGAAGGAGGGTAGGTTGTGCACAGCCGGGAGAGCGTAAAGCTTGATATGCTGGGTACGTCATTAAAGGCGCTTGCGAAGCATGGTGAAACAACAGGGTGGTTTCCGAGCCCCATGCTTCTCCCCTCCCCTGAGGACACCTGTACGATGCAGGCACCAGCTGCGGCATCAAAGGGCAGACGACGAAGATCGGTTCAATCAGCTGCACCAAATGACTGCATGCGTATGCAAGTAGATGTGTTTAGTTAAATGCTTGTCCCGCCTGTGGATATGGTTGATCATACGCAGAGGTTTGTGTGTGTGTGTGTGTGTGTGTGTGTGTGTGTGCCAACTAACTATGATAGGACGCGCCGGGCCGGTGAGAGGTCAGTCAGCCGCATACTTGTAACAGCTGCGCACTTAAGTGTCAAGGGACAATGTGGGACCAGGAGTGGGTACAAAATGACGAGCACTAAAAAGACAAGCGTATCCACAACCGCTATTTTGCAATGCATTAAGTTTTTTACAGACTCGATGGAGATAAGGTAATTGTTGTTTCTGGCCCGCATATGTCTGCAGCATCCCATCACTGGTGCTGGAAGCACCAACAGACCTGACAGGCTTTCAGATAAAAACACGTCAAGCGTGCGCGTGTGAGGAAGAAGAGCAGGAGGACACTGAATGCTTGAGTAGCTCCGCGCTGATACGCACAAAGAGCAGGCGTTCTAGAGAGCAGACCGGTGTTTTTTCATGTGCAGCGTCAGGTGATCACTGCGCGCAAAAGCACGCTGACAGACGCGGCACTGGAACGGCCTGTCTCCGGTGTGTTTCCGGTAGTGACGTGTCAGTTCATCTGAGCGCGCAAACCGCCAGTTACAGCCAACCCAATCACATGGGAAAGGCTTCTCACCCGTGTGCACACGCATGTGTGCCTTCAGGTGGGAGGACTTGGAGTAGGCCTTCGCACAGGCGCCGAACGGACACACGTGGATCAGAGCGAGGGTTTTTTTAGCGCGCATTGCGGACCCTCCACTGGCACCACCACTGGAACCTCCGCGTCCCTTCCGCCTACCCATCATTAGGGGTTCATGACTCTTGGCGTCACTAACAGTTGCGTCCGCGGTATGGCTGTTGATTGCTCCCCCGGTTGGAGGAGTAGCGGGAGGAGTAAGGGCGTTTACAAGTGTGTGGTGACTGTTTGAAAGGCCCGCTTGTTGAGGGTATAAATCCTTGAGCGGCAGCTCGGGTAGAAGGTTGACCTTGCTGGCACTGCTACTGCCGCCACCATTACTGAGGAGCTGGGTGCCGGAGGTGGGGGAAGAATTGGAGTTGAAGACGAAAGCTCCTGCCTCCAATGTCAGGGGGTTTCGATGGTAGGCCGCCTCGCCCACATGACTGAAGTTGCTCAAAGCGTACTGATTGATAAGTTGTTCTGTCTGTGTCTGGCTCACAGTTTGGGGTGGATGATTACCAATGAAGAGCGAAGTGGTGCGGAGGGGTGAGGGTGGCGGTGAAATGAGGTCCCCTTTGCGGGTCCTCTTGAAGGCTGAATGTGCGTCCATGACAGTACTAGCGCTCCAGGTGGGTGGATTGGTGACGCAAAGATAGAAATTGGAACTGACGGCATCCCAAGACATCGGCATTCCCACTTCCTGTGACGATGGTGGTACTGCCGACGGGACTATCGACTCCTGTCTTGGTAGCAAGCTGGTGTACTGCAAGGAAGGAGCGGTCTCGTAGGTAGGCTCCGTCTTCACAATGAAGGAGGCGCCTGAACTATTCATCGTCGAGGAGGGAGTGAAGCCAAGACCAGGTGAGTGAGCGACTGCACTCGAGCTTGAGAGCGTGAGGTAAGAAGGGCAAGCGGCCTGCTTCGGAGGTAGATAGATTAGAGCACCGTCCGTACACGACGTGGTGTACTGGGACTGCGTGGAAGGTGCTAAGACGCACTCGGCAACTGCTGTCGAAGCCTGAATATCCATCACTCTTTGCTGCTGTGGTTGTTGCTGGTGACTCTGCGGTTGTGTCGTTTGATGTTGCTGCTGCTGATGTTGCTGCGATTGTTGTTGTGGTGTCGTTTGTTGTGGTTGCTGTTCCTGTTGACCACTGTTTTCGAGAATAAAGTCAATGTCCAGAAGATCTTCATAATCGGGGATGCGGGGTGCTGACTCATGTTGAACCACCTGGACAGATGGCACCGACGCTACCTCACTGCAGTAGTATCCATCAAAGGTTTGGGCTGAGGAATCCTCTAAAGAAACGCGTGGCTACAATTAAGGAAAAAAACAGAAACATATTTGACTTGGTCAGTTTGATATTTAGCGAGTCAAAAGGTTTGATAATGCTGTAATCACATAGAGCATCACGACATGGAGGTTCATCTCAGAAGGAGAGTCACATTCTCAATCTTTGCTTGTTGAATTACAAAATCCTATCAATCGGCTTTATCAAAATGCGATAAGGCATCAATGTTATTAACCAAATCCCCTTTTCTTGTGCCTTTACATTTTCTAAAATTTCTTAGACCTCGGGGGTTTTCAGACGACTGGCCCCATCTGGTAGATTACAGGTCAACATTTCAATGAATATTTTTAACATCTTTGTTTCTTCAACATTCTGATTAATTGGTTTTTATTCTGTTCGAATTGAAGGAAGGAGCTCTAGTTCGGTCAGTTGAAAACAGAGCTGTGCTAGGTTTGGCCTACTTTCCGTAATGTCAACTTTAACTTTTGAAACTGCGGGCGCAGTTGTATTTCGAAAATGTTTGCATTACTGCAAGGCCTTGATGGGCTGGTAGTGACTAATGGCCTGAACACTGGCTCATCTGCACTTTTCTCACTCCAATACAAACAACCGGTAGTCAGACAATGCGACCACAACCCCACCCCTTGTCGACTATCGTAGACAACGTCACGTGCTCACTTCAGCCAAGCCTACGTTTTCATTTCATTTCCAGGCGGTAACGACCGGGATGCTACACTATAAAAACGGTCTTCGGTCGTCCCCATAACAGTCCTTAATCAGCCTCACTAATATCGGTCATACCAGTGCTTTTGTGGTTGCATGACGTGGGCGTTTTTTTGCTTCCTCTGATAGGGGTGAAAACACGGACTGCGACCGCCGCAAACGTGCGGTTTCGACCGCAGTCCAAACGGTTGTCGAAAGTGACACTCTCCACTTCTCGGCAGTCTCACTTGCTCTTACGACCAACCAGCCAACCGATGGGAACGAAAAGACTGGATGCGCAAGATAAGTGGAATAGAGATGCACAGTTAGATACTTCTACAGACTGGGGCGCGTGCTGTGTTAGTCTATAAGCGTGGACGCGGCTGAATGAGCGTTTGCACGCGTGAGTGCCTATTTACCACGTCAAAGACGGTAATTTTCCCCTTTTCTTTACTGAGTCTAATTACGGGCCTGTCAAATTATGAGCAGGTAGCTAGGACGGATATAGGTAGGGGGGCTAAAACACCACAGAAGTTCACAGGTTCAATGCCGAAGGCATATATTAGGAGGCATGCAGTGCACCCACACAGACAGCACCGATCACGGTTGAACTAAGAAGGAGGAAGGCGAGGTGTAGGCAAATGGAGGGAGCGAGGGGTATAAATGGTTGAGGAGGAGCAGACAATGAAGAAAGCGGAGCTAGTTGGAAACTTTCTCGCTCTGTACTTCAAGGTCATCTCACCCGTAGATACTCATTCACAAGGCATCAGAAGTGTACTTAGAAGAGGTGGTTTTGTCGTCTTTTTCACCTATACTTGTTCGCCATTCTCTTCTCTCTCTCTCTCTCTCTCTCCCTCTCTCCCTCTCCTCTCTCCGTCTCTCACTTCACATGTAAAAACTTGACTTTTCATATGCAGCCATTCGAATAGTTTGTTCTGCTATTTATAACTTATCTTAGCACTCTACTTCACTCACCGTATTTCTTCGCACATGTTTCGTCAATCCGACTAGCTACGAGGAACGCACTCGCCGACCGCTGTCTTTGACAAAAGATAATATAAAGGAATAGGGGACCGTAAGTTTGTTATGGTATTGTTCGACATTAGTAAAAATCAACTTTATTTCTGTTTGATTAGTTCTGTTGCTGAAGAAACTGGGTAGGCTTTAAAGCGATGCCACTGGTAACACCGCATCCCCCAATGATGAACACGAGAACTGCCAAGTCTAATAGGCCTGTGGTGGCCCGACAACCACGCACTATAAAAACTGCAAACATTGTGCCCCTGTTACTGTTTGCTGCAACTCTCTCTGATGATGGGCTGGAGAGAGGAACCGAAACGTCAGGCCAATAAATGCCATGTGTCAGCGATTGTGTCTTCTTCTTCTTCTTCTTCTTTTTCTTCTAGGCATCTTTATGTTTGCCCCATGGTCGGGCTGATGTTTCCACCCTCACCTGCGGTCAACGCCGTGTTTCTCCCCCATAGAGACTCGAGTGGGAACCAAAGATGCACTACATTCCAGTCTGTCAGTAAGCAAAAGTTAGAGGGCCGCTATTTGAGTCCTCCGCTTCTAGTTCCACTCCTGCAACGCTATGTGACACAGTCAGTATTTGAATGTTATTTATAAAAGCCAATGAAATGGGCAAATCAAAGGTTCGAAGCAAGTTTTTTTGGTGATAAAATAACTCGATAGAACTCTTTCATCATATAACTTAAAGGTGTTTCACTGAAATAATTGACACGCAGATTATTGGATGGCTAAGGGAACCGATTAAACTATCAAAACGGTAAGCGGTGTTTTTTGATGCAGGTATAATAACCTGATTTATTTGTTTCGAAGTCGGCTGCCAGAGATTAAAGCGTTTGTATGCAAACAATGAAGGTCTGTGCTTGGGGTCAGTTTTGTAAGCATGCTGAATTTATTGCCTCCTTGGGTTTGTATTATGTTATTACCCTAACTGCAAAGTATTCGAGCGGAACCAATCAATTAACGAATATACCCAACCTGGGAAGAAGTAAGCTTCTGAGAACAACCTGACCCGGGTTATTCGTTGATAAACAATGTGCACATAACATCACAATTTTAAATAATGTCCTGAAAAAAAACATTCCGAGTACGGTTAGTCAAAAGCAGGTACTAAATCTGCAGAGACCTTCCATAAATAAAATGGAGGAAGAAGAAAGGGGACCATTCCTGCTTATCCCATTGCTGGCTATCGATGTCAGAAAAGCCGTACAGATAAAAAGAGGTCGTAGGGGCACCAGTAACCTCTAAACTTCTTACGCTTATGACTGACGATTAAGCGTTGGCAATAATATTCATCATTTACTTCGATGTGCCATGAATGGCAGATTTAATTAGCGTGCATCGTCTTTTATAAAGTCCTTTATATTCTCACGGGAGAAAATACAACAAAATTCGCTGAAGTGTCAGAGCTTATTTTTTTAAAGATGACGCTGACATAGGTATAGGGCTGATGGATAGGAGGAACAAAACGCAGATAAACTTCGCAAGTACCTAACTCTCTTGTCCTCATGAAACCTTTTGTGCCTTCATTTTCAGAAAAATTGTCTCCTAGGTTCTTGAAGAAAGAGGTTACATCCCAAAAAAGTTAGATTGGAAACAAATCATACTTCTAGGGTTAAATTTTACGACGTTCCTAACCGAACGAAAACTCTAGTGAACAAGAGCAACGAGGAGTTCGAAGTTTTTTGCTCCACAGTAACAGCGTGCAGTGATGTACAAGACAGCGGAAATCGATAAAAAAAATATACAGGCAAAATACAATTGTATCTTTTGAAACTCATGAAATCTCAGAACTCTTAACAGGTGAAAACCAAAGAAATAGGATTCAGGGTCTGGTCCCTACTGGCCGTACTCTGTGTCCGGTAGCGTTATTTCACGTGTTTTAAGAGCAGAAGCTGACAAAACAAAACAAATGCAACCTCATTTGGCAGCGATGCTTATGGGTCTAGTCCATGGAGCTCCGGTCTAGAGCCCACACAAGGGCTCTCATAGCCTTAAGCAATCGGCGGTTAAAGGATAGTAACGACAAAGGGGAAGGAAATTAAAATTACCATTTCTATCTTGCTTGCAGTCATAAGTCTCTTCAGGTCTTCCTAACCAGGGTCTGGGGTACGGTTGGCTGCTGATTAGTTTGCTGGTGGTGGTTGTGATGAACATCATTTTAAATGAATAAATAATGCTCAATTCAGCTCACTTCATTTCAGTAACGCATTTCGATAGCGAAAAATGAAATACTGTTTCGCAGGCCGTTCCTATGGTCTTTTATACCACACAAAGAACCCCATATAGTTACCTGGCATTTGTAAACTCTCTTTTCGCTTATTTCTCATGAGATCCGGGAAAGATTGCATTTTTCAGGTTTCGTCAAACTCTTCCTCTTATGAATGCGTTTATAAGAGACTGCGGTTGGATGGGGGAATTTCAACTGGCCAAATGAAAATTAGCACAACAAGGTGGACGCCACGGCAATTCTTAATCGTTGGCTGTAGCCAAAGTACATCTAATTCACAGGACTTGGGGTGTGGACGAGGGTAGCAGCCGCAAATGGACTACTCTACAGAACAGAGTGTTAACTTCGAGAAGAGGTAGATGCGACCGCTAGGACAAGAACTTTATACGACTGGCGTTTCAGCTTCATCTTCGAACTCATAATCAAAGAGGGCATCAGACCCGCATCTTCTTAATTACTGTCTAGGACTTGCAGTTTCGCTTCTATCGGCAGTTTTAGCGTTGGTACGCCTATTGGTGCCTTCTAGGCGCACACTGCGCACTGTGAGCTGACGTTAGTTCCATGCTCGGTGCATTTGGGTCCTTGAGTCATCTGAACGAGTCCTCTTTTTGTCTGACGATAAGCAAACGAAAGATGATCATCTATCAGTGGTACTCAGAGGACAGTAAATACACAGTAAGAGGAAAAAAGTGTAAGAAGAGAAAAGGGGACAGAAATAGCGACGAATATTCTGCATGGGAATGCAGGACGGAAAACAAAATATTACTAGATTCTCACCAACAACGCGCCACACAGACTTCACCGCTCAAAGCATTTTTAGGTTTTTTGGCGGTTGTGGTTAATCGTGGTTATTGAAGTATCGCGCAATCTAAACAAAATGAATGAATGGAACGAATCACCCTAGATTGGCGTAGAAACGGCAGCTCTGAATTTATTTCGGTCGATCAAATTTGTGCCCCTCCGGCAACGATGATCCATCAGTTCTTTTTTTATTCATTAAGGTTTAATAGAGCATTGCACCATTTAAAGGATTTTCTTTTGAGTCTTGCGCTGCTTACCAAAATGCAAAGTGCAAAGTGCCTGTATGGAAGTATCGGGCTACAATGTTTTTCCGACAGTAACACAGTAAAAATGCAATTAAAGGTCAAGACTTTTAAGCTCTGTTATGTGAACCGGTAATAATTCGGATGACTGAATGAACGCTTAATATCCTAAATACTTTATTGCCACTTGACGGTGCAGTGGAGATGTGAAAGTTACTGGGAGCACTCTTAGTCTATTTTATTCAATTGTCCCTCCCTCCATATGTTGTTCTTTTCTCCGTTTAACTTTAAGAAAATGTTTGACCTCGTGCAAGCTAGGGAAAGAATTCGCTGACCGCCGATTATTGCTGACCGCTGCGCAAGGCAGCGTTATTTTTGACTTTTTATTGCAGAGTTCTTAATTCGTTGATGAACGACGAGGGTTCGAGCCTCGGGTGGGGCTACACCTGGGGTTGGGGACGACTGGCTGATGATTAATAATGAGCCAGAAATGGCCATTCCAGTCTCCCTTGTCTTTGTCGGCATTGTTATAGCTCGTAAGGTTGTACCAGAGGTTTACCAAAGGCAGCAAAGTGCACCTAGGATTGCCACATAGAAAGTTGAAATTTTTAACTATGTAAAAATTACAAGGATGTAGGCGAATTGACGAAGTCGCAAAATTACTAGAAATGAAGCAAGTTTATAGACTCGTGGATTTTTCGTGAGCTAACACTTGATATTATGAAGTCTGCTCCTTTTTGGTGCGTCCACCAGTTTACCAGCTCATTCACTTTCTGAAACAGGGCGGCGACTACGACTAGTGGTTGGTGCCAGTCAGCAAAACGCAGCACCGACGAGAGGCGTATTAATAGCTTATATGGGCAGAGTTACACAGCAAAGTTTTGGGCTTTCCTTGGCTTACTCACACCAATTAACATCGCCCTAAAACTAGCGAAAGAAGCGCAAGCTTAGCCTTGATTGTTGAAATTGATGTCATACTGATTTTCCAAGGAAAATAATCCAAATAGGTACTGGGGTCAGAGGAGCAATGTCTGAAAAATGCCCCCCCCCATCTCCCTGCCTCTTGAGTGCGGAAAGATGGGAGAAAGGGGTTGCTGATTTTTGTCACTCAGGCGGTCCGATGGGAAATGTTGACGAAAGCAGACAGCAGGAAGACCGAACATGTAGGCGCAGGACGCCTAGTCTGTGCTATAATCGCAAATTCCCAAGGGGTTTCAATGAACTTCAAGGTGAATGACTGTGTTAATTGCTGTTAAGAACCAATAAACGTGGGGTTTTGCAGTGGCGCACCTGGCGGCGACGTGTATGTTAATTAACTTTCATTCGAAACAGCGGTATGCACGCACGCACGCACACACGCACGCACACATACATACATAGTCACGCAAAACCACCACGTGAGGACGCAACAGAGGAGAGACGGTCGACGTCCGTAGCAATACACTTAAAGGACGACTAAAAATGCCTGTTTTTCAGCAGCCGACGTAACTTCATTGCGCAGTTTGATCCCGGCACTAGTCTTCCCTCTGAATCAAAGGAAAAAATTGGAGATGGTGCGTGGTCAGGGGTTCGCTCCTGTCACTGCGATACCGACAAGTTGTCGGATACGCAACACTTTGTGAAAAGTACGCTGCCTGCTCAAATATTTATTAAATTTGCCTAGACTACGAGGTAGAAAGCACGTGCGTCGGTAATGTATGGGTGAGACGGTTTTAGCGTAACCCACTTGCCTGAAACGTGCTTATACTTCGCTTATATTAGTTATAAATGCGTTTGAAGTTATGGGCACAATCAAAAGTTGGATAGGAGTAATTTTTAGTTGTGTTTATATAGATAGGCTTACGGTAGGATTTAGGGTAATGGTTAATGCTTAGTTAGGTGTATAATTTGAAGTAGGGTTATGGTTTAACTTAGCAGTTACGCTTAGGATGAGGGTTGGAATTAGGGAAGTTTAACCGTGAGGGATAATAAATCACTTTAATTGGGTTTACGCTATCTGCTTTTCGTTTATGGACTTTTTTTCTATACCTACTTATCATGCTCCTGGGGATTACAATATGACTTAAGACAAACCTAATCACGCCAATATGTTGTTTTTAGCGACTTGTTATCACATTTGTTCACCAAACTGTGCTATTTAAAAAATGGCAGTCCCACGATGAGTACCCTTTTAGAACTCTGTTAGGGTTCAAGATAATTCGCCAGTTTTGGATGCGTACTTAGCAAATGTTTATATGTAGTTGTGGGCTGTGTATTCATATGAGGGTCATTCTGGTGGAACTGGGGCAAGTCACATCTGCAAAATTACTTAAGAGCATGGTAAAAATACGGTCAGGTTTGGAAATTCATTTCTTGCAAGACAGTCAGAGATAATATATTGCAACGAATCGTAATTTACTGGTAGTTCAAACATATCCAAAATCACGTTAGTAGATGCCGAAGCAGTAAATGCAGCTTTCACACATTTCATAAGACTCCTAGGTTATTAATGTGAAAAGGCTGGATCTATTGGGGGTGGGTAAAAGCTTGCGTATTCTATCACTTAGGTGTGTGTGCACACCTCCCATGTGAGCATTAATCTTTTCTGATCCAACCGTAAGTGACCAGTTTCTTTTAGGAAGGTACTACAATACAATTCTAATTTAATCATGCGAATTTCGGGATGGCTGCTAAAATCGTGTTATAGCGGGAGGATAAAATGTTTATTTTCTGTGGAGAGTTTAGTACGCGTGTCGGTTTAAAATTTAGGTTTAAGTACTTTCAATTGCACTATCAGCCAAGGTTCTCTACCATTTTAAGATCCAATTGAACTAACAGATGTAACTGTGACATGAAACTCATCTTGTGTCTATGCATCAATAGTAGTGCAGGCGTTCTGCACAGGTTTTCAATTCGGTTTTAGTGCACTAATTTTATCCAATGAACTATCCTTAATGTGTGAAAAAGATTTAGAAAATACGAAGATTAAGAGAAAGAACTCTGCGGAAATCCCCTACTCAACAATGACGCAAAAGAACCCAACACGGCTTCAAATAAAATTGAGAACAGTACAACCTCTCGGGAGCAGATATACAATTTTATTCGCATAGACCCTAATAAATGTTGACTATCCTGATATATCATTAAATTTTCCTTGTTTAATAATGCAAGAATATAGTAAAATAGGGCTCGTACTAGAAAACAAGTAAGTAATCGATAAACTGAAGTTGCCGCCACCATCGTTAGAAAATCTCTCAAGAGTTGGCCAAACTACCGTATTTTCCGAGTTTCTTATCTTCCAAAATAATCTGAAAAAACTGTGCGTTTTCTTCAGCAATTTTTACCTTTAGCACATTGATCAACGTTCTTAATCGAATCTTTTTCTGTAAATTTGTGCGTAGGCAGTAGGGCATCTTACGAACAAATACACACTGCAAATAACTGCCTTCGTCAAATTTAAACACTGTGAACTGCTTGAAAAGAGTCATCTAGGAAGGCAAAGGGGCAGCTGACCCGTTTTTATATACAGATTATATCCATAAGTCAGTCTGCTCCCTTCCTAGGTAAACAACCTGAGGATCAACGTGATCCTAAGCTTGGCTGGTCATTTTTCATAGGCAAGTTCCTTAGACAGAAGGATGCTACATGAAATAACCATTTCTGGCATTAAAACATTCGTTTCACTGCACAAGAATCGATTCGTTTGCAACTAAGTAGTCTGAAGTTCAAGCATAGAACATCAATTTCATGAATAGGCATGGGAGACGACAAAAGAAAAGTTTGCTAATCGCGGACGGTGACATGCACTGTCTGCGTCAGAGGGCGGACGCAGGACGGTAATTTTTGTATGAATTAATTTATTTTTATAGCGCAACATCTGCTGCCCTCTCTCCTCTCTCGCAAAAAACTGGTTTTCCTCAGGCCTATGAAAGAAACAAACGAAAAAATGGAATGTCACGCTGACCCCATATAAACGGTAGTATTTAGAACGGTGGTAAGTGTAATGACAGGAGTATTTGGTTTTTGTGAGAGGAGCAGGATAAATGCTCCTTAAAAGACATGTAATATCATGGCCCTATCCGAAGCAGCCTTTGACCGTATAGTACCACAAAAATGAGGTGCATAAGTACTGGAAACAGAGGCTTAACTTTTAATCAATGTCCCTCTCGGAAACGATGTATCCTTTCCAGCTGGCTTCGAGAGATGGTAAAATCTAATGACCTTTTGCTATTGCAAAGACTTTAAACTCCCATGGCCCTGGAAGTAGGTTTGCAGAGTTTTTCAATGCCGCAGCCCGTCAACTGGTGAATACTACCATAGACAGCCCCAGTCGCGCTTAGAAATAAGTGATGGTCTGTGAAATAAAATCAGATGGGATCCTACTCGAATTATTCAGCATCGTGCATGCAATCATAATTTTTGTTACACTAAATTGACATGTCGTCATTCGGCAAAACACACCCACCGAGAATCAATAAGACAAGCTTGCTTAATTAAGCCGGTGCGTTTTAACAGCGCATAGTATTTTTAGAAAACTAGTCTAATGAACCTGTTTCAATGCTACGACAATTGACCTGTTGATATTACTTTAAAACCATAGCTTATTATGAATATTTAAGCTAACTGAGCGAAGTGCGATAGAAACCTGTGCTATCACTAGGTGTCTAAGCATACCCTCTGAAGAAATATGTTCTTGGATAAGACGGATCTAAGCACGAATTAATCAGACCGTTTTAAAGGCATACGTTCAATTTTCGCTATCGAGGTTATACAGTTTTCTAACCATATGATCATTAAGGTGTCTTAGGACTCTGATATTAATTTTCCCATCTGTGTACGCATGGAACGTATAGGGATGGTGTTTTTGAGCATTTTATTTCAAACGTCGAGCATAAATTTATGCTTCTCATAGGGAAAAAAAAACTCAAAAAAGAGGGAAAAACCAGTAAGCATACAACCAAGGCATTGTGAAAGAAATACTCTACTCAGAAGCATAAAAACTTGCAAACTAAGAAAATCCGAGGCCACAGCTTGACTTCTTAATATTTCCCGATTAAGAATTGCATGCTTAGAATATGAAAGGTTGATGTGTTCTACAAAAGTCGTCTGGTACCGACCACTTATGTACTAATCTGTCCTCATCTAAAGGTTAAAAGTATTATAGGCAGATAAACATTGCCGACAAAGACAAAGGAGACTCGAATGGCCAGTTTTGGCTCATTAGCCAACCCAAGTGGTGCCCCGCCCGAGGCTCGAACCCGCGACTTGGTAATTAGAAGTGCAGCGCTCTACCTATCGAGTCACGGGCTCGTTGTCTTTCCGGTTTAGATCGGGAATATTGACACTGGCGGATGAACGCTTCACCGATCGTCTAGGGCACTCACTCGTGCCCTTCTGCCTTGGGGCTCACTCTCGAACCCCGCCAGCAGCTGCACAGCGGCTAGTAGTATGCGCAGCTTGGTGAAACTTCCATCCACTAATGTCAAAAGTAAACTGCTTGAAGCCAAAGGGTCGCAGGTGAAAAAGTAACATGAAAAACAGTAACTACGCCTGAGCTTTCATCCGCTCTACAGCAGGTCGCCTCATCACAGCGATTGTTATTCACTTTAGTGTTAACAGCCTGAATAAGTCTACAAGTGAAAATTGTAGGAGAAGGGAATTTTTCGTTTTTTATATATTCTCTCTTATTACCCCATATCTCTGTTTTGAGTACGTATAAGCGACCGTTTACCAATAAGCTTCGGAAAGTTCCATTCGAAGCCGAACTTATGCATATGCTGAGGAGCGTAAATGCAAAAACCTAATCGTCTCTGAACAAACAGTTAGCCTTAACTGTCCATGGTTTCGTTTGTACTGTCAGCAGGACGCCTTAACACAGTCCTGCCGCCTGGAAACATAATATTTACCCTCTGGTCAGGATGGCACGCCATTTGTCTTCATTTGGCCTCAAAAAATTGTGAATTTGTCCTTTGGGAAGGCAAACAAGATTCGGCTTTGTAACTTTCAACTTTTAAGACGTTTTTTCGGGCCACCTGTGACCTGATAATATTAAGATGAATTTGATAGGAGGCCACCGTCCTTAAAACCCTCTTAACTGCTCTTGTGAGACTCTTGGACAAACTTCCTGTTGGATGGTCAATATGGTGCAAATCAGCAGTTCGAACTCTTGAAACCAACAGGCTGGGCCGGAATTCGATCGCCATACGGCTGCGAGCAAGCTGATCTCACACAGGTTTCGGTTCACTCAGGTTTATCTGCGCCGGGTGTTTGTTCCACTCGATCTAAAATGGTAAGACATCGAGCCCTTGGCTCAATGGTTAGAGCAGCCCTGAATGTCAGAGGTCGATGCACGACCCTCTGAGTTTGGCAACACTTTTTGTATGAACAGTTCTTTCCCCGTCTAATTGAATGAATTATATTTTCGAAAATAATACAGGTGTAAGGTGTTTTACCTGCAACTTCGTCAATAAATCATCAAATTAACTGTATCACTCGCCCGCAAATAACGGAAGAAACTGCTTCAGAGGAACTAAGCTCTCATAAGATGAAATGGTGGCAGGCCATAAAACCAAGTCGATAGCTCGTACGACGCGAGTTGCACTGCTTCGATCGAGCCATGGCCTGTATGGCCAAGGTTTGCACTCTCGTCGACCAATGAACTGTCAATACTAAGGTTTAGCTGGTCTCAGGTTTGTCCCGCATAAAATCATTACAGTTAGGTGGAAATGGCTTATACCTGTGCGTGGGAGGACTGACTTTTCCGGCTGTAAATCGATACTCTCTCACACCACTGTAAACAAAATTTCCTGTTGATATTGGGGTGGAGAGAGAGAGAGAGAGAGAGAGAGAGAGAGAGAGAGAGAGAGAGAGAGAGAGAGAGAGAGAGAGAGAGAGAGAGAGAGAGAGAGAGAGAGAGAGAGAGAGAGAGAGAGAGAGAGAGAGAGAGAGAGAGAGAGAGAGAGAGAGAGAGAGAGAGAGAGAGAGAAAGAAAGAGAAAGAGAGAGAGAGAGAGGATTGAATTCGTTGGGCTGTTCTTATATTAGCCAGTTTGTTTTGGCAAAGAACTTGCCACTATCCCCCTAGATAGTTCTCTCCAACTTCAGGTTCAAGCTAGGGAGACGTAAGAGTGCATAGTTTAAAAACATGATCACATGTATAGGATTACCTCTGCCTACGCATATCGATCACTGCTCATTTGAAAGGTAGTAGCGCCCCTCTAGTAAGAATCTGCACCCATAACCTGTGGTGAGGATTGTAAAATGCTGACCGACGCTTTCAAATAAGCCTCCAATTTGGAGTTTACATTATTTAAAAGAATAAATCATAATCTAGTGTTATTTCACACACTCCGGTTAAATCTTTGCATTTGCCTGTATGGATCTCATTCTGCACTAACTCCCTTCTCCTGTTATGTATACTTTTTACTGATTCTCGTTTCTTAAGTGAAGTTAGATGTCGCTCCTGTAAAACATAGAGAAAGGAATCATTCTTCTGGTCATTTTCCCGGAGACTACGTCATTCTGGGTTTAGGAGTTTCAAATGACAAAATTTATATCACATTTAAGAATATAGTCATTTAGAAACTTTTGGAGAGGCATTTTATCGTTGCTGCCATTTCTAGACCTGCATATGACGCAGAAAATTTGTTCCAGATAGATGTAAGCACCTCATCCTTGTTAGAGCATCTCTCCACAACTAAAAGGTAATCATACTCAGGAGACATGTTTTCTTCCTATTTTGAAACCTCTAGGCGCATCTTAGCTTCGGAAAGGGTTTCTTAAAAAATCAATGATTTGGAAAACTGTTTGGGAGCAAGAGGAGTCGCATTTGAAATAACTGTATTCCGAGTAAATATTGTTTTATACAAAACTCTTTTGTAACGAAACAAACCACTTGACAGGTGCACCGAAAATAAACTGAAGAAAATGCACAGCGTTAATAGAGATTTCGTTAGGCTCGAAGGGGTGGGAGGAATCTCAATCATAAAAAGTAAGCCAGACGTATTATTAGACTCAAGCTTATTTTCCATGGGGATCAATACTTCCGGGGATAATTTAATTGTCCTTTCGGGTTTGAAACATGTTATCGTAATTGAATTATTAATGGGCGTATGTTGGTAAATATTGTACACAGTAGATGCTGTAAACTGAGAAGAGGGCTAGCGAATTGCTAGTGTGTAAATAGGATAAATGACTCCAAATACAGCCCTGTTAGCGGCTTGGTGTAATATACGGATACAGAGGGAGGAAGCGCACGGTAGGGAGGAAACTCCACTAACACCAACGCTTCTCCATATGCGTGCGCACCAGTTGGGCATAAACTAAGTTGCTTCTTTAAATTTTGAAATTCTCCCAGATATTTACGCATACACATAATATATTGTGAATATGCATGAAACAGCCAGAGTTTAAAGTGGAATTGTTCATCACGTTGGCTGAATGTATGTTCTTAGTCGTATGACCGTGGGAGGTACTGATTCCCTCCGGATTGAATGACTGAAAAGAACATTTTCGCTTCGCTTCGCAACTGATGACTGACAGTCCCCGCAGGTGCTAGCATAAGGACGAGCAGGCAATAATTCAGAAGCAGACATAGAGAGATCACAACATAAGACCATAGGGACAGCACAGGTACTAGCTGGAAACCAGTATGATATATCGTGTAACCTCGATATGTATACTCCTGGCTGCACGGTAGCAGGCTAATGCATATTACGCGGTTATCCAGCTGTGGCTGATGGACTTCGGCTCAACGATTCATATAAATATTGGTCTGCGCTTTTAAAGCTTATTTAAGACTAATTTATTTCAAGTTAACAATTAATTTTAAGGAAATTACAAAGCGACACTGGAGTAATCGACTCTGGATTATCTGCCGTCATCAGCAACCAGCGTGGCAGCCCCAGCTCAGAAGCAAAACGGAAACGCCCCTTTCCGTGACACAATCAGGATGAATCGGGGTACGTCACTCTCACCTCGCTTAATACTCCCAAATCCCATTCGGTATGATGCAGGCAGCGGTAAGCCAGAGTTTTTCTATACTCCATCTTCTTGATATTCGAATCCTGAGCGACGGGATATCGCTGCCTGATGCATGCAAATAAGTCAGCAATGACGTCTTCAGTACTCCTGTCAGCGGCAGAAAAAAAAACCTATCAATAACATCACTTCATCTTTCTCGGGAAGTAGGACAGAGTTGCTAGTAAGTACAGCGTTGAGGTCCTGTAGCATATCTTTCGTTCAGCACCCGCATTGGGTTCGGGCACAGCTATCCCTAAACTCCAGCTCAGAGCTCAGGGCAACGATGCACGGGGTAGGTGTACATTAACTTAAGGCTGTCTTTTTGGACTGAATAATGGTCTTCCGCTCTGCTTTCACTAAGGAACTTTATTCTGTTTCAGTGTAGGCAGCAACTGGCAACTAATTGCCTTCTTTGTTCAGTCGTGCTGATTTGGGTACGTGATCTATTAAAGAGAGCGCACCTTTTGAACGAAAGCAAGCCATCACCTTAATTGATAATGCCAACAAGGACAAAGTCTGCAGTTTTCCATTCCGCTGGTCAATGCTGTTCAGATATCTTTTTGCTGACAATTTTTTTTGCTTCCTCAAGCTAAAAGCGGCCTCTAGTTTGTTTCAGACAATCCTCTGTACATGTGGCATTTATGGTTAATTCAAATCTCTCCAATGCTCAAGTGGTCACTCCTTGTCTAGAAGTGTATGGCCGACTGTAGATAGTGCTTGAAAAAACTAGACATCTCACATTTGCCCGTGCCAGCTCCGGTTCCTGTCTTTGTCGGTGGATACTCCTCTCAACAACAAATGGGGGAGGGGGTGAATATGCCAGCCTGCGGTTCTTGTTGGGAAAAAGATGAACACGTGAACGCTGGAGCAGTATGTGTATCAGCGTGAGCTTTTGGAGTCTGGGAAGAGTGCTGTCTACGGGGGGTTTTCACTTTCATATTTGGTTGTCATTCTAGTATGTAAACAGAGCTAGTCTCGCCCTTCACAATGCTATTGGTACTAGCTCATTCCTGATCGTTCATGTATCGACCTAAAATGACAGCTAAAGGACAATGCATAAATAGCATTATAGACGAGCCCGCTATTGAGAGGACTCCTATGGTAAACTGTAGTTGCGAGACAAATATTTAAGACATCTACCTTCAACCACTGGATCTTCCACGGCCTTAATTATAGCTGTAATGTGGAGGAGGAGGAGGAGGAGGAGGAGGAGGAGGAGGAGGAGGAGGAGGAGGAGGAGGAGGAGGAGGAGGAGGAGGAGGAGGAGGAGGAGGAGGAGGAGGAGGAGGAGGAGGAGGAGGAGGAGGAGGAGGAGGAGGAGGAGGAGGAGGAGGAGGAGGGAGGAGGAGGAGGAGGAGGAGGAGGAGGAGGAGGAGGAGGAGGACAGGGACAGAGTTCATATTCTATCACTGTAATAACAAGATTCATAGATATTTTGAAGTTCATGCACAAGCATTCAACCTAAAGGAAAAGACTTGAAAAGACTTGAAAATGTATTCCTTACCGAAAGACCGTAAGTGTCGCACCTTGGCAGTATCGACAATGCTTACGACAGCAACAACAGTAATTATAGTAAAGGCAGCTGAATAATGCCGACAAAGATAAGGGAGACTGGAATGGCTATGGTAGTAGTCGTGAAAGGGGAAGCAGTATTGGAGAAGTATCATTAGCATCGGAGATGTCAGGGAGAGCCTCAAATGAGTAAGTGAGAGAATGATCACATTGTGATCTGCCTCTTTGAGGAAAAGGCTAAGAGCATAATAGATTGACCTTGTCTCCCTCCTTCTACTTTTCCTACCTTCTGTTACTCTCAATCCGACATAAGTGCAGAATGTTAGCTGAACGCAAAAGAATGCAATAAAGAAAATAATTGTTCTCTTTTAGCATCCAATATTGCAACAGTACATGTTTCATACGAAAATTTTTATGAGCTCATTTTCACAAAAAAAACAGCAAACACAGCCACCCACCACAGCAGCAGAATGGATAATAAGGCAGGGTGCTCACCTTGTACTCATACTGGTCTTGCACCAGGTAGTGCGAGAATGTGTCAGGCATGCTTGTATAGCTCACAGCCATGGTTCCCAACATAAGTGGGGGGGAATTACGCGATATTGCTGCCCTTGGGGAAGGTTCGAGTTTGACTGTCGCCTTGGCACTGAATTGGAGCGCAGACGAGCCTCCACTGTGGTGGATCTAGTCGCGAGAACAGTTCGTACGATAAAACCGACGTTAACTGCTTCGGCTGCCGTCTCTGCCACTGCCGAATCGCACGACACTTCGAGGGACAGAAAGAGAGCAGGAGCGTGAACCAGGGGGAGGAGGGAGAGACTGGTTGCGAACCGAGGGGCAGCGAAGGCGGAACGGAACTGAACGAAGCGGAACGTGAGCGCGCACGGCAGCAAGGGAGGGAGAGAGAGAGAGCGCGATGGAGAAGGCGCAGGAGAGCGAGCAGCTGAGGGGGGCAGAAGGCAACGAAAGCCGACTACAATGAGAACCCGCCGGCCAAGACTTGTAGATAAACAAACAGGAAAGCGATTCGTGCGCGTGCACACACAGTTTGTGAACCTATTCCGAAGTTTTCGGCGGTCGTGTTCTACGGTAGCGTGAGCGAACGAACAGCAAGCGTGTTGTGCTCTCCACTGCCACCACCGCTCGCCTTAGCAGCGCCCAGACTCAAGATTCGGGCGCACGCTTGCACGCCCGCACACATATGTCAGCAAATCCACGCGGCCGAACTGCTCAACCAACGGATTGGTCAAGAGAGCGTTGTGACTTAACCGGCTACACGCTGATTGGGTGGGTGGAACTCAAGACGCGACCGTCCACGAACCGTACAATCAATAGATTTTCGCGCGTGATTCGTGTGTGGGGCAAACGTGAGGGAAAGGATGTGCGCACGACAAACCCGGACTGGAAGCACGCACGTGCGCTCATGAAGGACAACAGTAGCAACTGGTAAATTATAATGGGCCCTGCTCACAGAGCCGATTGGAGTAGTTGAGTGGTCGTTGCTCAACCACTACTGGCAGCGGACTCAAAAGACGAAAGGCAGAGGGAAGGCAGAACAAAAAGCCTTTGACTCATTTTTTGCCTAAACACTTGGTCAACGCGTGGCCTGCTAACGCCAACCTGCTGCGCCCTACTGCAGTTGGTCGCCAGCACTGGCACTACAAGTGTGCCTGTGTCTTCCTCACGGTCTCACAGTGCGTATGCGTACGAACAGTATTCGATGGGGCAAACACGATGTGTAGGTCCGTGCGGGTAGGCGTATGCGAACAAGGGTGGCACCATTTACTGATAGCATTATTTCAATCCTCCTTCGAATCGTCGTCTGTCCAGTCATCAGGTGACTGGTGTTCTCTGCCGTTGGTATTGCCGCTGACGGTAAAAACCTCGTGTGTGCCCGCTCAACTTTCTTTTTTATCACAGGACACGTGGCTGCGCGAAGGTGCACGTGGAGTCAACTGCCCACGAGATAAAATGAGCCCTGATTAATGGCCACCTCAAAACCTACGAGACCAAGTGTACCAGGATTGGTGATAGACTCGGTCACGTTGCTGCCCCTATCAACAACGGACAAAAGTGGGGTTGCAATTTCAAGAGGTCTGGAGTGTCCTTTTTACTCAAACAAAGGCCAGAAAATATTGGCAGGTTATCAGTTTTGGCAAGAACATAATATGCACCCCAACTCCCTCACTCTTTACATTGTGCTCGTTGGGATTATCATTCGTTGCCGGGTTAGTTGGGTCAACAATGTTTCGTTGGCGGTAAGGGGACCGAATTATCGGGTCAAATGGTAAGTTTCCAGACGGTAGCTGTTAGGACCCCAATGTAGATTCAAAATGCAGTTACTTTACGTTGATAATTAAAGATCGCGCAGAGCGGACCGCATTCTTACTCCTGTCAAGGGTCCAAATAAAAGTTGGTCAGGTTAGCTAGGAATGATATCGCGCACATTGATCGGCGTGAGGTAAAGCCACCAGATCTTGCAATCCACACACATGTCGTGGCAACAAACTATTCTGTGACCCTAACCCCTCGGCAATTAATGCTCATTCTAAAGAAAACGATGGATAGGGTAGGGATTAGGTTGGCACTCTCGTTTTCTTAATTTAACCCTATCTATATAAATCCTATTACTACTGGTCCCGTATTTCACAATGATCTTTCCTTTGTTCCGTGAGTTGAGTTCTTGCCACAGTTTCTTACTAAACAAAATCCACAGTAATTTTTTGTGATCCACAGCAAAAAGTGAACGCGCCATCTTGCAGTGGATGTGCATTCCGGATGCGAGTGACTTATGACAATAAAATTTGTTGGGATTTAAGTATGCGGCTAAGTTAAAGTGCGGACTGACAATTTTCCTTACTTACCAGAAGGAGTGAAATTTTTAAAAACGGGTCCGTTATATTACGCGTTGAAGAGTCCCTATTTTGTTCTAATACTCGTTAAGTCAGTTCTCCGATCCTAAAAAATGAATTCTGTAAGATTTCAAGAGGTTTCGGTGCTTGACACACTCTACGCCAACTGTCTGAGGCAATTATAGTTGTGGCTGTTCATCGGTGCATAAGACGTTTGTCCTGTAGTCCCAACAGGACAGTCGTTCAGACTACAAAGGACGCATCTTGCTAGTCAGTAGCGATCAATCGAAGGAGTTATCTGAAGTGGCTGTGGTAGATGACAAACCGATCACTCAGTGGAACTTCAGGAAATCGAGGGATGACATTAGCTGCGCTGTAAACGTCTTCTGGTTTCGTAGCTTACACGTTTTTGCTTGTCCGTCTGGATAAAATTTATCTGACTAAGATGATTATTTCGCGGTCTCTAGCAAGCATTTACTCCGTCACTTATTGGAGTTGTAAGATGGAGGTTGTAGTACCATTCACAAAAGGGCTAAAAGCTTTTAAAAGATTTTAAAGATTTTAAAATTCAGTTTCAGCACAAAATTAGTGGCAATTTGGAGGGTTGGCGGGGTTGGACACTTCCGTTTCACCTAGTATTCTCCGTAGCTGCGGCCTAGTTATGGCCAGGTCACGTGGGAGTTGGGTTCGCCAATCTGTGGGGTGATTATGGAGCGTTTTCTTTTACTTTCTTCGAAGTTCGATCCAGCGCGGACTGACAACAGTGCGTAAATTGGCGATAATCATTACACTCTCCCTTGCCCTTTTCAGTAGCTCTTATAGATTAGGCAAAGAAACGCAATTAGTTCCATGCGTTACAAGACTGCCAGTAAATTTCTGACAAAGCGTCCACAGGAAGGGGAAGCCTTGAATTTCAAACCAAGTGTCGTTTTGGTACCAATGAGGGCTCTAGGAGTTTTGTTCTGAATGCGGATATGTTGGCTCCTGATATCACAAAATTCCAGGAAATTACTGGATCTTTTCTTTTCCCCTCAGTAGAGTACTCGTCAGCCGCGATTTGATTCAAGCTGTTAAATGAGCTTTTATGTTTCCTTATGCAGGGCTCTCCCCACACCAGACTTAAAATAGCACATATTTTGTTTACCAGGCAGCATTATGAACAACTGCTACTTCCTGTTAAACCAATTTACGTTTTTGATCATCTCTGTTTAGGCTTTCGTCGCCGGTGTGCGCTCAAAGTGGGATGGCTGCATTCACTAGTCCGGTTTGTTGCGCAGGTATGATCACTAACAGCAGACCCAAATAGGAGGCTCCATCCAGTAAAGCGCCTGGTGCTCTAAGTTCGCAACTATGCAGCTACCTATACGCAACTCGGATGAATGAAAATGCCGCTTTTTCCGGGTATTTCTTGTAGTACAGTCTTTATACATGTCCCATTTACAAAGGCTGAATGCCGGTGGTTGCACCATACGATCAACATTGAAATAGCCAAAAGCTCAGACGGATGTATTACTCAGGTTTCTGCTGCTGCATGTCACAACTGCGGGGCTTCGACTCCTCAATGAGCCCCTAGTGTTATTTATGTGGTTTCTGCTGTATGAAATCCAGATGTGGATTTGGGAGACGATTTACACTAACCCATCGTGAGGGTAGGGCGGGGCCGTTTCACGTGACCTCGTATTCTCCGCAATGGCGGAATGACCTCAAAGTGCACATTCTAAGAAAATTAATATTATTAGAAGTCCAAATATATAAGAAATGAGCTTCACCAAAGAACAAATACAAGGCTATATCAATCTGCCGCAGGTCTGCAGACGCCTTCTCATATCATGCATTAATCCAGTTTGACCCGCTAGCTGGTTGCCTGTTCATCACCTCTTCCCCTAGTCCTGTATTCCGGATCTGCAGCGCCTGAGGTGACAGCGAAGCATTAGTGAATTATTTGCTTCCAGGAGGTGCTTCTGACTCAGTTAATAGAGTCTTTCCGTGGATTGACTGTGCCTTGTGTAGAGCGCTATCCTCGGCCTTTCATGCAAAACCATTCCAGGTTTTCTGTCAACTGTATTCAGAAACTTTCCGGTCATTTTTACCTCTACACAGGGGCCTTTGCATCTCTAAGACAAACTTCAAGGTGACCTCTAAAGTAAGAGGTATTCTTCATTGGTCCGGTTGGATGCGGGGATATGTTCGATTATGCGGGTCCAATAGGAGTCTGTAATCGAGTCGTATGTCTAGTGCACCTCACCACTGACAACCCCACCTGCTCCCCTGACAACCGACGAAAACGCTACATGAGCGTTGGCGCAGGAAGACAGATGAGACGGATGAGAGTAGCGGCTGCAACTGCCTTCAACGAATAGCCCGCTAGGCCAAGGGATAGACAGCGGAACGCGAACGAATGTTGAGGACGGGGATTACGAGGCGCTGGTGGAACAAAACTGAACTGAGCATGCACGCCAGCGCAGACAGATACAAAGGCATGGGTGACACTAAGGAATGAGGGACAAGAGAAGAAGGCAAGAGAAGAAGGCAAGAGAAGGCAAGAGAAGACTACGCAAAGAAACCTGACTATGACGAGAACCCGACAGCCAAACTGAATGAAGGAGTGAAACGATTCTTGCGTGTGTGCAAACGAGAGAGAGAGAGAGAGAGAGAGAGAGAGAGAGAGAGAGAGAGAAGAGAGAGTTCGTCTGTCGCAAGTCACAGTAACTGCCGCTGTCTTCGAGAAGCAGTGTATACTTGCGCATACATCTGTATGGGAGACAGGTGCAGCAGTTATTGCAACTACTCAACCCAAAATCATCGTATGCCAGTAGCAAGGACAACGGAACACGAATGGAAATCGTTGATTTGGAATGTAAGTCCGAAGTTCGCATGGTACAGGCAGATCTGCGCATACGTATACACGAATTAGAATTAAAAAAAACTCGATCCCATATCGATAAGAGTTGTCTTGGAGAACTGATTAAAAAGATACCACTGCAACGTGATACTCACTCTCGGGGAGGATCGATCTCCTGACCGCAACGGACATCTCACAAAGTCACGAGTGATCGTAGTTAGACCTGTTAACATGACTAGCCATGGGGATGGAGTTAGCTCTAGTATCGGACACATTCTCTCTTCCTTCTGTCAGACACCAGAGGTTTATCGAATCCTGTTAACCTACTGTTACTCAGATTGAGAGAAGTGACTGGCTTGATATGAAAGTCTCCATACCAGGCCTGGTAAACGCATGTATGACGCTTGGTGTATGCGGGTGTTTTCGACGGGAATGCAGGTCGCAGTTGTATGACCACTTCCCGGTTAGTGCATGTGCTCGACTGGACTTTAACCGAGAATATGCTGGAGAAGGTAGCTTGATGCAGATACACGTGAAGGAAACATGCGCGAAACCATATAGAACAGCAGGAATGATTACAGTCGAAGTAAAGCGCGTGTAACCAACACACAGACAGTCCTCGTTGAATGAATCTTGTGGTTACTTCTACTTCACCTGATCCCACCCCACTCTGTGATTCCGCGAAGCCCTGCTCAACACGGCGACACTATCCTGGTAACCATTCTTGACTGGTGGGCTATACCAGATGAGTGTTCGGCACCTGCGCCTCTTCATAAACCATTGCCACTGAGTTTACCACTCTCTTACCTACACACCTACGGAGAAGGTGACATACAATCCCACTGGTAACTCAGGCTACTACAGGCCATCTTCCCACCATGAGAAAAGTTATATTCACCGGGGAGTGTGGCACTCGTCTAGAATGAATTAGCTGCCTCATTTATGGGAACTGTGCTTACTGTTTGGTGGGAGGAGAGAGTGTGCGCTGCCACAGTGATACTTCTTAATCTGGTAGCCTGCAATGTTCGTTCGCATTGGCCAACCGACAAGAAAGGGAAAAAAAGCACGTTAGTACTTGATGTCCGTGATTCCCGAAATTACCAACTCCGAGAACGCCATGAACCAATGCCACGACGACCTAAAAGCCCTCCTCCCAATCAGGTGTGAAAATCAGCATCCTCGATTTTTCCTTGGTGATGCTCAGCTAGTCAGCACAAACGAGGCCAACTGAGATAAAGGATAAGGTCACCGAGGGATAGTCAGATGCAAAAGCAATGCATTTAATCTACAGCAGGCCTGTACTGAACCTAAAATTCTGCGTACCGATATCGTATTCTGTTCGCAAAGATGAGCAAATTCAAAGACATAGCGATCACTGTGAAAGGTAGAATTTATTTGCCGCCATCTAAGCCAGTCCCTACGCCAAGTTGGGCTAAGAACTTCAACGTGGCGAATCGCGATGTAACACGGGAAATCATACTGAAATTCAGACGCCCGGACCGAGTTAATCAAATGGGCAGGCAATTACCTAACGAGACCTTGGAGCCCCGAAGTCCGTGGGAGATTATTCATCTGCGCCCGGCCCCGCCTCCTGTCTTCTTGATTGTGTCTTGACACCGGGCACAGGCGGATAAGGGAAGAGAGAGAGAGAGAGAGAGAGAGAGAGAGAGAGAGAGAGAGAGAGAGAGAGAGAGAGAGAGAGAGAGAGAGAGAGAGAGAGAGAGAGAGAGTGGTAGATGCAGTGCAAGTCTACAATCACTTAAAATTAATTTGCGCACAAGTCGCCGTGCCTGCACCACCCGTCTGCAGAACACAGTGGACACCGTCGGATTACGATGGTTGAATCGACGTGTGATATAACGTACCGACCGAAGCACGTTTTAGACGACGACGACGGCGTTAAAAAGACACTATGAAGACCGTCCTCAAATACCTGGAAATCAATTATCCAATCAGACAGGACCTCGTTCAAGGCCTGCTCATTACCGTATAACTAAAAAAAAACAAATTTGAAGCCGACCGAATGGCCATTCTAAACACAAAGAAGGAGGCTGAAATGCCTCAAGTGTCGCGGATCAATGGGGCAAGCACAAAACCCACCCTCGTGTGTTCGCAGTAAATAACACAGTCCAGACGCCATCGCAACACTTCGTCCTACCTGCAGATGAACCAGCTCCATAAAACACGCATATGAGACAACTCTCCACAACCCATAACGCATGCACCGATACGGCAGACGAAACGTCGCATGCCAGAACCTGAGAATTCCGCTAAAGGCAAGTTATTTGGTAAATGGCAACCAGTTCATGTGTAGCACGCATAGACCGGTTGTTCATATGTCTCTGTCACTAAACGGCGCTTGCCCCCGATCAGTCTCACTTAATCTTGTCCTCGGAGCATGGTAGCTTAGAAAGGAGATTGTTCGGTAGATGAAGAAGAACCAGCCCCACTAAAAGCTAATTTACGCCCAAATCAAAACGGTTGGATCCACTTCGTGGGGCAGTTGTGGACGTCGTCGCTTTCGTCCTTCGAACTATAGAGACAGTTGTTAAATTTTCGATCACAAACGCATGCCATTAGCCAGTTCGGACGTCAATTTGTTTTAACTTACATGTGACGTAGCGCGTAGGGGGATACAACAAACACTCAAGCAGCCCAAAACCACATCGATTCGAAGACGTAATGGACAATCAATTGATGATCTGACAGATTTGAAGTAATTTCTCTGACACAATTGTGAACAACCCGGCGGCTCGGTGGGATTTGAAACAACGAGAGCAAGGGCAGAGCTTGAGCGCAGTTAACGAGGCCCCACCAAGGGAACTTTTCTGAGAATTATTAAAGTGTACACATCAATTTTTAAGCATGTAGAATTTTGTAAAAATCACTGCAAAATCAGCTGTTACTTCCTGTTTTTAGCAGCGAGTCGAAAATTTAGTCAGTATTTTCTGACCAACCTAATATTAGGTTGGGCGGGTAACTTGACACAATTGCCATTAAACTCCCGGCTCCCGGTGGGGCCTCGTAGTTTAAATGACCAAAGTGATGAATGTACTAAAGCCTCCCCTAGTTGTCGTGGGTTCGAATTGCACCGAGGCCAACGAATTATTCACAATTGAGTTAAATGAAATATCAAAATCTGTCAAACATCCCTAGTAACTCAATCGCGCAAGGTAGTTATCTGGTGAATTTTAGATTGATTTTTTAGGAAATTCTGCATGGACAGTCAGTTTTCTGTATCAGAATTGGTTGATGTAATCCGCTGTGGTAAGCTGGGCAAGTAAATTAAAGTAAAATTAGGGCTACCGATGTGTTCGCTTAGTTCAGGTAGTGTTGGCCGTAATCAACCCTTGTCCTTGCTTTCCCGGGTTCAAATCCCATCAAGGCGGCCGAGTTATTGACATCTGGGTCAAAGAATATCGTAAAATCCATATTTTGTCGTATAGGCAACGCGAATTGACACACTATATACCTGTATGAGCTCAAGTTCCACTTAACTTTAGAGAACGGACTGAAAAAAGTGATACTTAAGGTGAGACCTAAAACTCCATTTAGTATATATCAAATTTTATTATCACTATCAGGCCTATATCGACTTTTATGAGTCAAATCGATTAAATTCTTGCTCTTTGAAAAATATTTAAAACCTGATTTCGTTCTCTCCATTTCATTACATAGATAGAATCGTAATCAGAAAAAGTCATCTAAGTATACTATATACAAATTGTAACCACCCAGTTAAAGTTTTGTCATAATTTTTTTTATCTGGAAACATTTCTCACTATTTGAACAGCTTCCATCTGAGGCAAGTCTCTGCAGACGTACTCATTTTCTTTCGTTGTGTAGAGTAACATATTGCCGGCAGTTTGCTTAATTTTTAAGGAACACAAATCCCGTCGGTTCCTTACGCAGGAAAACTGGACTCAAGAAGGTTTTTCTTCTCCAACAGAGAGATTATAGAGGATTTTGGCAGATTTTAATAATTTCTTTGATGGAATGCTCTGCCTGCAGACATCATAATGTCCCCATCCGTTAACACTTTAAAGTTGAACTTTGACCAGTACAGCCGTACATATCACCATGACATCAGACACTTATACTTTTCCCCACAAACAAATAGCATGATACATAACATACTACTTTTTATTTTTGAGTAATATTATTTTATAATTGTTTCGTACACAGCCCTGTAGAGTGACGTTCAACGTTCATTATGTGTCGACAGTTTTAATTTGCAGTGTCATTGTAACCAATAGGGAATTTCTGGGCATCGCCTACCTTTCCCCTAATAAAAATGAACTGAACTGAAGTGGATACTAAGCTCTTTAATACATCATCTAATATAACCAATAAATACTCACTGTTTAATTTGCTGCCGGCTATAATTTCTATGAGTGTGGAGGAAACAGAAAAAAAGTAAATTTCCCGACCTAAATTTTAAGAAAGAACTAAAGCTGAATGCTCGGAAGAAGGTAAAAAGCCCTTAGGCATGTTGATGCTCTGTGAAGCCGCATTTTGGTTCAAGTGACCTGCCTTATGTTATATTGGGAGAACAGAGAACAAGTTGGATTTCTGTTCGGGTAAATGCCGTTAGTCTACATTATAAAAGAGACTGATTTGCATGGGAAAAATAAGTTAGCTAAACGCTCATAACTAAAATGCAATCTGTTTACTCTGCAGATGATAAAATATCTATGTCGAGTTATTTGCATTATAGTTTGATGGAGGAACCGGATTTTGTCTTCCGACAGACCTTAAAGTGTTGTGCAAGGTGTATTTTGGACTCTCAACACTCTGGGACATCATGCGCATTCGTGATCTAAGAACTCCACAAGGCGCATGGCCTAGGTATTTTTCTGGTCATAGATTTGATCTACCCTTAGTGCAGTGTGGTGTAACCTAAATTTCGATAGATTATGCTCGTCTCGAAACAAATGAAAACTACACACTTAATCACATGTGCAATCCAAAACGCCTCGCTACTTTGTCCTTTTAAGGCATTTTGCTATTTAAACACTCTACAGTCTGCCCAAAACCACTGGTCTCACCATATTCGAACATCGACTAGATCTCTTCGTGCTTTCAGAATTTAAAGACAGTCTACAAACTCATTTCCATACGGCTGGGAGCATTTAGCGGGCTTTGGATAACTTTCGAACAGAAATGACTGAAAACTTCCGAAGATTCGTTCGAGGGTAGAAACATCTCTGAAGATGGTGCTCGGCCTTCTTTAGGGGACTATATTGCGTTTTAGGTAATGCTTTCCTTTACTGGCAGCCTCGTACATTGCATGGCATGTGTTGTGTAATTTTAAAAGGAAGAGCTAGCTTAGGAGAGAGGTTTTTTTTAATTTAACCAAGGACGCATTCATTGTAGCCTTCCTTGTTGAACGTCCACGTTCTTCAGTGAGTACGTCTCATGTTTAGCTGCGCCCGTCAATATGAACCAACTCGTGACTTGCAGAAGAGTGAGCGTCCAGATCGCTCCGCTTAGGCAAAACTTGTTTTAATTTTTTTCCTACGAAAATGTAGCGACTTTTTAAGCATATTTTGAAACTCGACAGAATCTCCCAGCGTCAGAAGGCATGTATTACTTATACGGAAGATATATTTCCTCATACACAGAAAATGGAATGTATGTGATTCTATTAGCCGATTTCTATGTAAGTGACTGGCCCATGAACATGGAAGCAAATAAAACTTTTATTCCTTTAGTTTATTCTGTGAAATCGAATAGAAACCTCGTCACCATATTCATGTACATAACTAACAACCTAAAAACAAAAATGTATCGAAATTGTCTTATGTCTGAAAGCGTCATTACAAATTAACCCGTTTATTAGCTGTCATGCTGCATATGCCAATAAGTCTCAGAGGATGTTTCGTCCCAGGATGCTTCCAAAAGAATTTTGAACACCATTTTGCGTACGCCGCTTTAGTTTGTAGGTTGTTTACATAGACCTATGCTTTCTAGAACTTCAGTCTACTCATTTGAGGCGACGTATCACATTTTCGGTATGTCTAAATTCGCATTGGGACCTGTAACCGGCCAAGAGAAAACGGAATAGGGGTTGCTTATATGGCCCTTAGTGACAGGAGATGGGAACAGGAAACGCCAGTAATACAGCTGACTACGCTAAATTCCAAGGAAATTAGGGCTACGGATACAGTTAGGTTAGGGTTAAGGTTAGTTTTGGAGTTAAAGGTAAGGTTATGGTTAAGGTGTGCGTTATGGTTAGTCTTAAGGCTACGACACAGGAAAAGCAACTCTACCTGGAAGTTGGCTCAAGGAACCTGGGCGAGAGGGACATTCTTAGTTTAGTGTCTTGCGGAGGGCGGCATATAAGAAAGGTACCCGCACATACCCGCAATACGTTTAAACATTTGCCCAACAACGTTTACCAACGCCACGTGTTGGTCCATACCATATCCATCCAAGCAAGTGAAACCGATTGAAAATGGGCGCACACCGATCTACTGGCTCCCAGAGGCAAACAAGTCCCGTATGTGTGACAAAGGTTACGAGCGGGCTACCAACTATCGGGTCGAATTCGGTTAAGCACAGGGTGGGTGATACCCTAGAGAATGCGCGTAGAGTGATACAACTGGTACTCAGGGTTAGGATTGGTTGAATGAAGGCAGACTAAGCCCGAAACAGTACTGCATCAATTTAGCCTCATTTTATGTCATCCTTCCACCTGCAAAGTCAACCCGATTTCCTAGACACAAAATTGCTCTCGATTTCTTTGACGATCGGGTATGTGGTCCCAAATAGTATCTACTTATGTCATTTAGGGCGAATTCATTGAACACTATTCTTTTCGCTCATTCTATGTCCCGCCTCCAACCGGAGTTACTAATAGGGGCTGCGTTCGTCTTAGGGTTAGGCTAAGGAAGGTGTTTAAGGTTAGGGGTTAGGGTTAGGGTTGGGGCTGTATCGTAACGGTTAGATTATCAAAATTGTCAGCTCCAACTATATCTTAAGTCATGGTATTTCAGAGAGTCCGATTTAAGAATTTATTCTTCACATTCCGTCTGTGGGAGGGTCATCGTGGGTTAAGATCAATTAGCACGGAATACCTACCCCATTTACAGCTCTTAATTTCCAGCATTTCAAATATAGCGTCCACGATTAGGTGGTTTAGTTGTGTATGTATGCAATCTGATGCTATAAGTTTGATTTTTTTACCTTTTGTTTCCTCGGAAGAGCTATATTAGTTTCGTTTACCTCACCCTTAAAACCTATATTGCGTCCATTTCCATATTAAAGTGTCCATGCCTCCCACCTTCTCAGTGAGGCCATATATCTGATAGTCGCATCTATTTCTTTTAAATGAATCACTGGCGTAAATCTCATCACATTTAGTCGGTAAATATCAGTATTATGCGAGGTTTAAAGAGACAACTCGTTAACAGGTGACATGTCATAAGCCTACTTTGTCTAACAAACTACCTAAAAAGTATCTTACAACGGTCAGATTTGGCAAGGCCAGCATTTTTACCAGAAGAACATTTTTAAGACATGCTGTGAGGAACGGGTAATTAACTTAACCTTGCAATCATATCTAAAACGTCGATAAAAATGAAGACCGGGCTCATTTTGCGTAGCAGAGCTTGAGAAAGTCCATTCTTCGCACCCAGTATAAACGCGGGCTGCATATTTCCGACACGAAACCAGAATGTCGGCGATTATACTGTGACCGAAGACTTTTTTCTCGTTACTAAGATTACTCATGGGACATGCTTCAAGTAATACAATCTTAGATTACTTTGGATGTTACTGTTGTAATTATCTGTTTTCCATTTATTAAACTTCAATATTTCGTGAAGTTCGAAGAGGTAGCTCATTGTCCGAAAATCCACTTAAAACTGCCTTTTTCCTTTACTGGATAGGGTCTGGTGGATTAATTTTTAACCTTGTGGACACAGTAATAAATATCTAGTGAAACTTCCAAGGATTCGTTAGAGGAGGTAATACGAAAAGAGGTAAAAAAATGTGTACATGTTTTGCTAACAACGAGCAGATAACGTGCCTGCAGATCACGCAAATCACCGGCAGTTACGGTAGGAATCCAAAAATGAATTCCTTTAGGTTCGGAGCTGCACCGCCGGACTTCGGTATTCTGTTTTTTTTTTACCGAATAGTGGTTACCATCCCACTGAAAGTAGGAAATATGAAAAACTGGAAAGAGCTCAATAACAGGTATGGTTTACTTTGACTGACGATGTTGCCTCGACTATATAATACTAACGCACGTTGAAAATAACTCAGTCGGTTGAATTTCTACGGTTGTATTAGTTAAATTTTAATATTAAGGACAAACTCCTTTCCATAGGATAGGGTTATAATTATAACATTTATAACATTATAAACATATTAAAATTTAATTAAAGAGAGTTTGAAATTCCAGGTTAAATATGGGGTTCCTCATCGAAACGGCTAACAAATTTCCAAATCACAGCGGATTATTTCAAGAAGTGGAGATCAACACAGCCAGGAGCAATGTAACCCACTTTTTCTGGCGTTAAAATAGATAGGTGATTTAAACATATCGTAGGGGAACACTTCAATCAACTTGTTGTAAGACGGGTGTTGGAGACATAGAGCAATTTGGATGCATTAATGTTTTCTGATGTCCCAATTCTATTTGAGAATCAATTCTACGTTAATATTTTTAACAATTCATAAATCCTCATTATATCGATCTTCGAATTTCGTGGTGTTAGTCTCCCTTAAATTTTAGATGCAATCATATATAATATATATATATATATATATATATATATATATATATATATATATATATATCAGATTTTTCGCTGGTTTGCGGATTTCTATAGAAATTGGACCTTTTTATTTCTGGTACGTGCCCATTTGGTTGGTTTGCCCATTCGAGTTTATACGTGAGACCCTATTGGCGAATGACCGAGAACCTACTCAATTTTATGCGTAGAAGCTAAACAAGGTGCTTTCACACATATTGTAACCGAATCTCACGTCATATTTAAAAGAATATAAAGGATTCATGCCGTACAAGTGTTTGCAAAATGTTTTTTTGTTTAAAATTGGAGGGTTAAAATAAAACCTACTGCGAAACCCTATGGGTTTTAATTCGCGTATTCTAGAAAGCAACCGCGCGATCGAGGTGGGATCATCGTATTCTAAAGGAAAGATCTTTGTTAGTCATTTTTTGCGAAGAACCGCGGATTTTGTCCGTAAAATTTTAAGAAGCTACTTGACAGACTTTTGCATTTTTTGCGAAATTCCGACAACATTTAGGTCTGAGGATAGATGAACACTATGCCCATCTTTCACTGACCGTCCGGTACTGCAGTAGCCATGTTTAAAAGTGCATATTGTATATTGAATCTACATTATCATTACACTGTTGTCATGAGATGTGCTTGTAATGTTTTGTCTGGATATCATAAAAGACCTTCTTATATTTACTTATGTTACATTCTGCTATTTATACACACACAGGTCTTCCTGAAGTCAAAGTAGGCCCCACCCCTCGGCCTCACTAACCATTGCCATTCATTTGAGAGTAATTTTTTACATCAATGTGTCGCACGCGCTTCCTGCGCACAGCCACACCCCCCCTCCATTGGGGATATATAATTTCCTAGCATGGCACCCGAACTCAATGACGAGCCTAAACGGTCTCAGGGACCGTTGGTAGGAATGATCTGGGTAGGGATGCCTTGCATGGCGGCCTAAATAGAACACGGTAGAAGGAACCGTTACACCAGCTTAAAATAGGTGGGCTTACGGTAAATTTCAGGGAAGGGTAAACTATACCCGTGTCTTAACGCTAACACTAACCCTAACACAAAACTAAACTGTCACCTTAATCTTAACCCTGGCCCTACTCTAACAATAGGCCTTACAGTTAGACCAATAAAAACCTTACCTCTTACAAGCGAAAACGCGAGTACCAGGAAGTAATTTAAAAGAAGTTGATGCGATTACTGGGACAAGAGCTTTATTCGCCTGAAGTTTCGGATTCCAACTTGAATCCATCATCTGAGACAGTATCAGATACAAGAAATTTGTACACAGGGGGTTTCAGTATTTATAGGCATGCAGAAGCCAGGCTACTGCATGCCTATTGCAATTAACGGCTCCCCCTTCATCGATGATGACTGTGCTCTGCTGCGCTTATTGTTTGATGGCCGGTTTCGTGCCGTAAAAGCCGTACCTGCTCATTCGTCAGTTCCTTTGACGACAGGCTGTGTACCAGTATATCGTTTCTGGATGACGTTGGATTAGTCAGCTTGTGGAATTTGCCCCCAGGGCTGCGTCACTTGTCGCTTTCAGTTAGCGGGCACGTTCAGTCACCCTCTGCTGAAGCAGTTTTGTACCATTCTCGCCCATGAACTCACAGCATCTTGTCTTCTCTTGGTCAATACACGGAGCATGAAGCCTCGTTCAACACAGTTGATGCCGTGGAATCGGTCATCCATCAGACGGAACCGACGGAGGAGAGAGAGGACCTTATCCGACACAGGTTTCGTCCCTCCTAATGGCTTATAAACCGCGCGAAATACTCCCTAAGGTCGAACGTGATGCATTAGTTGACCAAAGCCGACCGAGACATTGTCATCGTGCCCGCGGACAGAGGGTTTTCCACCATCGTATTGGACGGAACCGACTGCCTTCAGAAAGCCATAAACTTACTGGAGGATCGCCAGTTGTATGTCCCATGCGAAATCACCCCAGTAAAAACGCTGACACGCGAAATTACTGTGATACTGTTGGCATTGGATAACTCGAGTGTAATAACGCCAACCGACCGATGCATGGCGAGAGCACAAGAAATGGCCTTGGCCCGATTCTATGGCCTTCCAAAAGTGCACAAAGAAGGCACTCCTCTCCGGCCAATCGTATCACTCAAAGGAACTCCAACCTACGGACTGGCAAAATGGCTGTCTCGAGGTCTCAAATTTCTGACGCTGATTCGGACACCGCAGTCAGCTCCTCAACACATTTCTTGGAGAAATTTAAGGGGTAAACCTCCTGCCAAGCGACATCATAGTATCTTTTGATGTCACTTCCCTTTTTACTTCTACTCCGCAGGAGTTGGCAGTTGGACGGTTGAACTAATCCTACGAAGCAAATACGATGAAACCGAGAATCGCCTCGGACACACTCAACTCTTTCAGTTTTTGAAGTTCTATCTCAGGACGTACTTAAAGTTTGACGGAACAATCTACGAGCAGGTGAAGGGAACACCAATTGGTTCGCCGATCTCCGGACTGATAGCTGAGGTGATCCTACAACGGATGGAGTCGCTGGTTTGGGCTTGGCATGTGAAAAACACCTTCGTCGTCATCGAACGGGATCAGGTGCTCAGGTTCAAATAACGTCTCAACAGCGTCTTCCCGGCCATTCAATTTACGATGGAGGTGGAGGAAAGCAACCACCTGGCCTTCCTCGACGTCCTCGTCTGCCGCAAAGATTGTGGTGACCTAAAAACCAAAGTTTTCAGGAAAGCGACAAATAGGATTCAAGTACTGAACTTCAACAGCGACCACCCAATCAGCCACAAACGCAGTTGCGTAAGGACGCTATATCGGCGTGGTGAGACGCACTGCAGTGAACCGGAAGACAAGGTTGCCGAAGTACAATATTTTCGACGGATGTTCAGAGAAAATGGCTACACGCGCAACTTTATTAACTGGTGCATGCGCAAACGAGACGAACGACAAAATCGCACTGGACTGAAGTAGTGGCGAGCGATTCCATACGTCAGAAACGTCCCGGAAGCCATCGGCCGCCATCTCGCACCACTTGGAGTTGGAGTTGCACACAGACCGGAGGCCACCATTCGGCGTCAGTTAATGAAACCAGAAGACTTGCTACCCTGGCAAAAACATCTGAAGTTGTTTATGGGATCTGGTGCAGTTGCAGTCAAAGCAACTACATCGGAGAACATGGAAGACTGCCCGGATGCGAATTGCCAAACATGCAGTAGCGGTGCGGCGAAATAACGCTAATTCTCAAGTCACGGTTCATTCAACGAGAACCGGCCACAAATTCAAGTTCAATGAAGCCGAAATTCTCGCAAGAAGGAATAATCGCGTGAGCCGCGAGTTGCTTGAATCATATTTTACAGGCCCCCAGTCTACCAAAAAGTGCAATGACCTCCTCAACCCATATTCGGTGTTGAGACTCAGTTAAACCAAATTAATTGGTCATTCGGGGAGCGCTAAAGCGAACACATTTTCCAAATCCAGTGTTGGTGAGCCGAGCAATCATCATGCCAACTCCCATCACGAGGGAGGAAATTTCAGCGGATACCGACCCGCATGCCAGCTATCAAACAATTAGCGCACCAGAGCACAGTCATCATCGATGAAAGGGCAGCCGTTAATTGTCGTAGGCATGCGGTAGCTAGGCTACTGCACGTCTATAAATACGGCAACTCCCTGTGTACGAAATACCCGTATCTGATACAGTCTCTGATGATGGGTTTGAGTCAGAATCCGAAACGTCAGGCGAATAAAGCTCTTGTCCCAGCGATCGCATCACTTCTTTTCAACCGTGTGTATTCTATGCAAATATCCGTGGAGGAGGTTGGCCTAATGGTAACAGACGTGCCTTAACGACATCTCACTAGGTTTATCCCTAGTCACGTTACCGAATTTCTCTTAAATGAACACAAAGGTGTGCAGAAATACCTATTTCACATTCCTCCAGAGGTACTGAGTCCAGGGATAAACGGCTGTGAAAAGGCGCTGCAAGGATTGTCCGTGAACATGGCCTTCATTTGTTTTTTTTTGCACTCGTTAGGGATGCATAATTGCAGCTGATGAACCGAAAGCATTGATTAATAGACAACCAATCGCAGTTTTTTCTCAACTTCTTTCGTATGTCTTTGTGATCAGCCACATAATACAATACAGTTTGGGCTTCTCATCCATTGCCGGAAGTTCGTTTACACTGTTATGCTAGTTCCAGGATAGGCATCACAGTTACAGCAAATGTTTTCTTCTGCGTAATTTCAATGTTTTACATCTTTGTTGAATTTTTATTTCGCCGAAGGCCATCGCAAATAACTGAAGCGTTGAATCAACTTATTATCCGAAAAGCATTGTCAACATTCAACGTTTGACTTGAGAGTCAATAAAGACATGCATAATTAGTCACAGAGACGTAAACTCGTAAAAGTAAATTTTAATGTCTGTAATGGTAACATGTTTGTAGAGATTGAATCCAAGTAAGTGCTGTGTGCTCAAAAAAGCCCTTTAGCACAATTAAACCCAGCATCGAAGTATTTTGACGTTAGAAGTTATGGGAAGGATGCCTTTTATGGCCACTAAACAGAAAATTGCCGTAGCCGTGCCGTAGTATAGCAACGGCATCCTATACCCTGTGAACGAGTTACCCTTATCTGATACAGTCTTTGAAGATGCGTTCGAGTCGGAATCCGAAACGTCAGGCGAATAAAGCTCTTGTCCCAGCGATCGCATCAACTTCTTTTAAATTACTTCCTGGTACTCGCATTTTCGCTTGTAAGTGATAAGGTTTTTATTAGTTTAACTGTAGGGTTATGTTAAGAGTAGGGCTAGGATTAAGATTAAATTGACCATTTACTTTTGTGTTAGTGTTAAGAAACGGGTGAATGATTCCGCTAAAATGACCACCTGCAGGCCTCTTCTGCTTCTTTGAAAACTACGCTGACTGCAATTAAAATCACTCCTGTTTTCGCATTATGCTGGCGCAAAGGATGCACCCGTATCTGATACTGTCTCTGATGATGGGTTTGAATCGGAATCCGAAACGACAGGCGAATAAAGCTCTTGTCCCAGCGATCGCATCAACTTCTTTTCAACCGTGTGTATTATATGCAAATATCTGTGGAGGAGGTTGGCCTAATGGTTACAGACGTGCCTTAACGACATCTCACCAGGTTTATCCCTAGTCACGTTACCGAATTCCTCTTAAATGAACACAAAGGTGTGCAGAAATACCTATTTCACATTCCTCCAGAGGTACTGAGTCCAGGGATAAACGGCTGTAAAAAGGCACTGCAAGGATTGTCCATGAACATAGCTGCTTGAAAAATTGTTTTCTTTCTTTGGTATCCAACTGTTTGCAATTTTTTGAACACCTTACGAAACCCTCAAACACAAGTGGACAGGATTAAAAATGGTACCTTATAGGCAGAATAGCATTTACAATACAAACAATGAATCCCTTAATTACTCAACAACCAAATACATATAAAAAAGATAGATTGACCGATTCATATATTTGTTAGGTAGATACATTAAAAGCCGAAGACCATAAAAATAAAGTTAGCATTCATTAATAGTATGTAAAAGTTAAAAATAAAGCAAACATCATAATTAGCAGACATCAGTTAGTTAAAGCTGATAGGGAACGTTAAGTGGTTGAAGTACTAGCCGTTTTAACCACGACGCAGGGTCAAAAATACTGGATCCGATTTCTAAATCTGCATCCAAAAACATTCTTTTAAGTTGACGGGCCTTGTGCACCATCGTCCATCTCGGCCAACTGACAGTGTCTAATTCTGATTTGCCTTAAAGCTATTTAAAAGACATTCCATTGCGATAAAGGTGTAGAAACTACGTCAGAATGCATCTGGCATACACTGAGTCTTTGTGAGCTTTTAAATCAGTGTGTGAGATACTTACTTTTTGATGCTTTTTTTCCCATAAACAGTAATGTGTGCCAATAATGCCCTCAATGTTTGAAACCCCAATCTGCACTACGATTGACTCGAAATATCAGTCTAGATGTATCTATTAAAACCTTGTATTAGCTTCACGTGTGTTTTTAATGAGTTTTGGGCGGGATTTATAATTTGGCACCTTTTAAGTTAACAGGAAGCATACTGAGGATTACAGCTAGATAAACCATGTGCTGCCTGTTAAAACTCTATGCATTGCCACTACAAGCGAAAATGCGAATCACAGGAAGTAATTGAGTGCAGTATCATATTGACGGTATCCTATAAATACTGCAACTCCCTGTGAACGAGTTACCCTTATCTGATACTGTCTCAGATGATGGATTCGAGTTGGAATCCGAAACGTCAGGCGAATAAAGCTCTTGTCCCAGCGATCGCATCAACTTCTTTTAAATTACTTCCCGGTACTCGCATTTTCGCTTGTAAGTGATAAGGTTTTTATTAGTTTAACTGTAGGGTTATGTTAAGAGTAGGGCTAAATTGAATTGTGCAAGTTTAAATTGATTAAATTGACCATTTACTTTTGTGTTCGTGTTAAGACACGGGTGAATGATTCCGCTAAAATGACCACCTGCATGCCTCTTCTGCCTACTTTGAAAACTACGCTGACTGCAATTAAAATCACTCCTGTTTTCGCATTATGCTGGCGCAAAGGATGCACCTACATTCACAGACTCGTATCTCACTAAGGCAACTGTCGGTTTGAAAAACGTCACTTTTTATAAGGGAGTTTTGGCAGAGCTGAATAAGCCCTTTTGCTTAGTTGTGAAAAAATTGGCGGCCTCGGTGGATTTTCGATTTTTTAATCTTTTTACTAGAAGTGAAACTCTTTCTTTGCCAGCTATCTTCCAACAAGCAGCTGACTCGCAAAAAGTACGACATTTCACTTTAATTTGATATGCCATTTTCGGAACCTGTTCTCGTAACCACGAGGGTGATGATATGAATGCCGGTCCTGTTTCATGTTAGGAAAGTTTATTTAGTGTGTGCTAAGATCGTCCGTTTTGGGAATAAAATTTTGAAAGTTTTACGTACATCAATGTGGCTTACTTCACAGGAGTAAATAAACAAATTTTATGCACGGGGTTTTCTTGCAAAATATATTTTAAAATAATATCGAGTAATTAGAATGGATAGAACATGGCTGTTCCGCAATAACGGGGCCACCTAATGAGTTTGCAGTTCTTCACATCTGGATTGGGATTGAGGCACGCTGGAAACGTTAGCCATGTTAAGTTTGAAATAGTTGGCAGCAGCGACCAAAAGAATGACGCCAACCCGTTGATACATTTATTTATTTCTAAAATCGACAACATTCGGCCACTCTTCGTAGGTAACAAATGCTTAGAGAGGTGCAACTGATGGATTTTGAACGAGACGCGATTTCTGTGTTGTAGTGAATATATATTAGCAGTAGAGTGCGGATGACACATGAATAGATAGAAAAGCCTAGTGAATACCTGAATTTCAGATCCTGTAAAAGTAGCGCAAGAAACAACTATGTGGAAGGACAAGGAGTTAAAACCTCAGGCGACAGGATAAGTATTGTGCGAGTTTTCTGCGAGAGGCAGTAACACATGTTCCATCAAGCGAGATTGGGCGTTAGCGTTCTCAAGGATCACAATTCATTGAGCATAAAGTTTGCATCCTTATACGCTTATTAGAAGCCTCGGCGAATAACGCCATTGACGGAGTACCACAGGAACAATGGATCGGCCGGGCTGGAATCCACTCCCCGGCACCGAGCAGTGGCACAAGGTGGCCTCCTCTGATGAAAAGAAATTTAATTGGACTGGCTCGGGTGGTCGGAACTATTACCGGTATTATCCGCATCAAGAATCCTAGACCCACAGAAGACGGTCATATGGAGATTTTGAGTGGATAAGCTGAGAAGTTTTCACTTGGCGCAAGATTTTGAAGTTGGTGTTTTTACAGGAAAATCAGAAAGCCCAACCATACAGCAGATTGTCTATCTCGTGAAATGTCAAAGGAAACTCTAAAATGAGTTTTCTATTTTAAAAAAATCCCTAAATTATAGTTGTGCAATTTAATATCGTTCAGCCTAATCCCAGGATATTTCATTTACTGCAAGATGCCACCTTTTGAACGCGTTTATATCGGACTACCTGAAAAACCCATATGCTGTAAAAAATGGTTACTTAATTGGTTTGCATTTTCCATTTCTATGCGTTCAACTATAATGTATAGAAAACGTGCATAAAAGATTCTTTATTGTTCTCATAGGGTAGCAAATTACGTCTTCTTCAGCACAAATTTGCGAAATATTATTTTAAAATCAAGCGTTCTTAAAATTTTGGGACAGACTCTGTACGTGTGTGCTTAACTTACACCTCCTTTGCTCCTCGGTGCTTTGAAATAGCATTTGACATAGTTACTAACTAACTCTCTCATCCCGCATTCATTGGTAGCCCGCAGAAATGCGTACTAAGAAATTAGCATCAGTAGGAATTGATGCAGTGTGCGGAAAATGTACTCCATTTTGGGGTTAAAAATAACGTGGAAAAACTCATCTTAGAAAAAAAACAGACAACCGCAGAACCAATAATTTTATTGGACTGACGTATTCCATTAGTCCGCGAAACCACCATTTAAGACAAGAGGACGGAGGCAGTATGCGCTCGACGTGTGTACTAGCCATTGGGTGTTTGTTACATACTTATTCCCACACCCTGTCTGCATTAAAAATTACAAATTCCTTGTTGTGGATCTTGTAATTGGCCGGCAATGCCTGCGTCACTTCTCGACAATTTAGCGTTGCATTTCCGCATGTAGAGGGATATCATTTTAATATTGTTTCAAATTATGAATGAAGGCTCTCAGCTTAAGTCGACCAAAGGAACATACAACTAGTAGTTCCTTTCGTCGTAATATTTAGTATAAGAGAAGAATAAAACGCGGTCGTTCACCTAATGTTTCGAGTTTAGGCCCGAAACCACCATCAGAGAAAGCATCAGGTATGAGAGTACTTCATGCACAAGAGGTTGGAGCATTTATAGGATGCAGTCGTTATGCTACCGCAAACCTATCAAAATCAATGGCTCCCCGTTTCATCGAAGATGGTTTCTTTTGGTGAGATACTTATTTTATGACTGGCACTGAAGGTGTCAATTGGTACAATTTTAAAATCAGTATTGTATGTTGGTGTGCGAATGACTCGGCCATTCGGCTTACCGACGCTGGCCCTCGGGCGGCTGATTACTCGGAGGGAAAAATTCATTTCACTTGCTAATAGACTGAAGTTCAGTGAACTAGGACTCAAGTAGCTGGTATATCTTTATTCATCTACCGAAATAAGGGTCTTTCCTTTCCCAAAACCCTAGAGCAGATATGCCATGCTTAGCTAATTTGCTTATAAATTGTGAATATTTTATTACAGTCCTAGTTAAAAACAGCGAAAAAAATAATTTAATTTTTAATTCAGCTATTTTTAATTAGTGCGCCTAGCGTTTCCGCACATACTTGGTTCGCAGGTAAAGAGGACAATAAACCTGTGTGTTCTAAATTGACGGGTACAACGACAGCTTTTCTGCAACATGGTTTTGTACAAAAATTTTCTTTCACATGCAACGCAGGAGCCTATCAGGTTAAGGAGGAAATCCGCAAACCGCATCAATTGGAAAATCATGCGTCACAACAATCAAAAATATTAGTAAGGGGTTGAATATATTTCTGAAGTTTTAAGCATATCGCCATGCCAATCATCTTGAAAAAAACAGAAGACAAGTCATCCAAACCTAAAATTAAAAATTGAACTTCTCCTAAGAACAGTTGGACCATGAAAAATGACCAAAATATTTAGGCAAGCCTTTATACAGAAAGGAATCTGCACGCGAGCTTTAAGTTCTACACTATATTAAGCTCAGCGGCCGATTACGTTAATTTATTTATAGTTATTCAAACGTGCGTTACATCCAACTCAAATTCGTTTCCAACGTACACAAGACTCTAGCGGAAAGACCCGTTTAAGGTGAGTTTGGATGCTCATATAAGAGTGTCGTTGGGGATGACGAGTCCAAATAGGTGCGCAAAAAACGAAAAACGCCCAACACCAAATATAGGTATCAGGTTTTAACGGGTAATATCATCTCTATAAGAAGTGGGATTACAATGAAGTCCGCACCAGTAGGAAATCTGTACAAGCTGACATTTATACATGATAAGAAACAGCATATGAACTCTGATAACAGCATACCAACTCAGAAAAATTAGCGTAGCCTGAAGGAACTAGAGGGCTTTTGGTTATTACCAGAGAAAAAAAGAATTCGATATGAACAGGGGGACGGAACTCGCTTTTATCTGCCAGAAACCAGCACAGAAGCCAATACAGGTATATATATGCAGATAAGGGTTTCCCGGCAAAGACAAGGGAGACTAGAATAGCCAATTCTGGCTTATTAGCCATCATTAGCCAGTCATGGCCAATCAAAAGGGTGGATCGGCTGATCTTCGAAAGTGGAATCATTGGTCATTGAGCGTAAAACTCTAACATTGAACCACGGGCCCAGTATCTTGTCGGTTGTGATCGGGAATATAAATATTAATAGTGTGCCGCTCACCGACCTGATTACATAATATGCTCGTCCAGCTGTATCTTAAGGATACATCTTGAGCCCTCATAGGCATTTACATAACACAAGTGGAATAGGCAGATAAAGTGGTACCAACAACCAACCATATGACGGGCCCGTGGTTCGATAATACAGTGTCCCATTCACGAACCAAAGAGCCCGGGTTAAAAGCTCAAGTGATGCACGCGTGGGATTGGGTATGACTGGCTGATGACGGCTCATATGCCAGAAATGGCCATTCTGACCTCCCTTTCTTAATCGATACAAACTTATCTGCCTATGGCACTAGTCTCTACGCGACTGCTTGCGAGGGCTCTTAATTGACCCCAAGAGACCAATGAATGATCATATTTCGTAACCAGATCGGTGAGCGCCACACTATCATACTATTTCCCTCCCCCGCCTTCGGTCTTCTTGACTCTGTGATGGCACCGGGCTCAGATTGGGGAGGAGGAGAGAGTGCGGTAGCAATAAGCGCCGTGGGTTGGAAGGTCGTCAACTGACAATTACATTTAGACCTTGCATTCAGTTCAATGTGTGTTGTGTGGAGTGGCTGACTGGTGGTCTGAGAGTCAGGATGCGATGGCTCCTTCTTAACGTGACCTCTGGCTATCTCACGCGTGTGAGATGTAAGTCGTCAAACCCCCTGTTTTGTGAAATCCTGGTGCTTGTGTTTGGGGGGCCAGGGTGTGTACGTAGTACACGTAGACGAGGTCACCAGTAGCTGCGCCCACTTCCGCATCAGACAACTGACCGGCTCGGACGGTGGTCTGATTGTGGGGGTGGGGGAGAGAGCGAGATCGACGGCTCAGCACACTTTCCTCACTATAAACAAACTGACGCGCTTGAAAATATCACGGTGCGCTAAAAGCCGTGGCTTGGAAGGTTGCCAACTGACGGGATAACTCGGGCCGCGTGGTCAGCCCAATGTGTGTTTCGTGTGGAGTGGCTGACTGGCAGACTGAGAGTCAGGCTGCAATGGCTCCTTCTTAATGTGGCCTTTATGGCACTCCCTCTCCGTGGGATCCGAGCCAGGTGTGGTGGTACACCCAGGGGCGGCTCCGGCCACGCCAGCCACCTGCGCCCTCTCCCATCTCCGTCTTCTTGACTATGTCTTGACACCGGGCTCAGGTGGGGGAGAAGGAGAGAGTGCGGTAGATGCAGCGCAATTTTACTATCCTTTTAAACTAAATCACGCGCAAGTCACCGTCCCTGCACCACCCTTCCGTTAAGCATACGGTGGACATCGTCGGACTACGACGGTCGAACTGTCATCATAATATTTATTAGTTTATATAAAACAGATATGGCAATCTGAGGGCCACAAATGACAATATAAACACTGTCCCACGGTGTGGATACGACATATATGATGTGCGCCCGAATTAGCCTATGATGAAACAGGTTGCCCAGCCTCTCTCGCACTGTCTTTTCCCCCACCCACCATGTTCGATGGCAAAACCAGGTTAAATCAATGGGAGGCGAAGTTGGGCGGTGTGACTTACAAAGTTAAACAGCGCGTCCGCATGTTCCGCTTCACGTACCGAGCTAAACTAAAGATCGTGCTTCTCAATCAAGTGGGTAGCCCAGGGTTGTGTATGTGCAGGTGGGGTGAAGTATTGTGAATTGATTTGAACTGTGTCCTTATACTGGAGAATTTCCTGGCTGTGCATATGGCGGAATAGGCTGATGTGATCGACGAATTTCCTGAATTGATGTGAGCAAGCCTGTCGTATATGGCGAGCGCATATCGGGATTCCGGACACTAGGTCACCAGACTGAGTGCGATGGCTTCGCAAGTGACCGATCATGCCGATGCGTGATTGCAACCTGCGGTGGCAAGGAGTGAACTTTGAACTCAATTCAACTTGGAAATAGAAGAACGATGGTGGTAATAGTAGTGACCAAGATGGCGAAAACCTCATCATTTGTAATGCTGGGGTTGATGTTTTTGAGATTGGAGGTGGGTTTCTCATGTTAACATTGCAATAGCTCTTTCGTAAAAGTACACATGCTTTCTGGCGATGGTGGATTCAGCAATTATTCTGCCATTGTCAGTATTCTCAAGAGATTTTCCAAAAGATATACTTTTTCGTTTAGGATTGCGAAGGATTATAAAAATAACAGTTTACCTCTGCGCAGCGTTCTTGGACGTTCATTCTGCCACAGATTAATAGCTCACTTATATTGGTAGACTCAATTAAACCTGAAATATAAGCACATGAGGAAATGGACTTTCTAAACAAACGGCTGCAATGAAAATACTTTTGAGAAAATGAAATTTATACCCTAAGTGGGATCATCTTATGTATGCAACCATAAATATAACCGGTTTCAGTCGACGGGACACGAACCTGAGCCTCAGTGGTAAAGAGAGAGACCCAACGGCCACATGAACGACCGATCCCGATTCAAAGCTCCAGTACCCATTCTGGAAAGCCAGTGGTACTTTGCGATTACAGCACACATGCCATAAAGTGTATGTGTCTGTCAATAAAGTAAAACATAAAGCAAAACGCAATACAAGGTCTTAATCTCCCCCTCCCCATGAACTCCCTCTTCAGAAAGCTGAGCACCGTCTTTTTGGCTTTTTCACTAACGAAAGAATTTTTGGAAATTTTTAGTCCGTTCCAAAGTCTTCTACATTTTCCCCAGCTCTATAAAAACACTGTTAGACTAAATTTAAATTATGAATTATGTGAGAAGTTGGCAAGATCAGTGGTTTTAGGAAGACGTTAGTGTGTTAGGATGACAAAAAATTTCCAAAAAACACAAAAATCGGTCATTTTGCACTGACACATGTGACGTAGAGAATAGAGTTTTTGGTTGGTTCAGAACGAACAGTCAAGAACGTACTCCGTATACAAGGCCAATGTTGTATCTTTTAAGATTAATCGAAATGCAAGTGATCCAAGCAGTTGGATGAGTAACACTCCATCCGAAACGTATTTTACAACAAACTACGACAAGTTTATGTCAAACCTATAGCCAGACAAATACCTAGGGAATTTCTTGCTAGGTCCCAGATGTGCATGATATACCAAGTTTTACGCGTCCAAGGGACGGCTTGCGCAACTCTTTGAAGTGTGTCGGAAGACAGAATCCGGTTCTTCAATCAAACTTTACTTCAGATAACTCAACATGAATATTTTATCATCTGCACAGTATGCAGGTTGCACTTAGATTATGAGCGTTTAGCCAATTTATTTTCCCATGAATATCGGTCTCTTTCATAATGTGTACTAAGTAGATCTAACCGAACAGAAATTCAACTTGTTCTTAGATCTGTTCCCCCAATAAAACTTAAGGCATGTCACCTGAACCAAAATGCAGTTTGATGCTAACATAATATTTAAAAGCGACAGAAGGCCTAAGGGAGTTTTTATTTTTCAGAACTTAAAACTTGGGTCCATTTTAGGAACGAAGTCATGAACTTTCCTTTTTAATTTGTTTCTTCCACACTTTATATAAATTAACACCGGAAGAAAATTTAAAAAACAGGGAGAATTTACCAGTTAAGTTCTATGAAATAAGTATATATGAACTTATTATCCACGTACAAAAATGCCAAGGCTTGAGCTTTATAAAAAATATATAAGCCGTCAGTAAGTTGCTTTATAGAAGGCAAGAGACTAAATAGGTTTATTAGGCATTACGTTAGATATAAACGGTTTGCATGATGAGAACGTTTTCCAGGTAAAATAAATGAATAACTATATTTTTTCTGGTATTCTGAGTTTATGTGCATTATCTTTGGATGACTATTCATGATTCCTCATCTGTTTATCCAAGGAACCGCAAGGAAGGGGATTTTTCCCTTCGTATTGTTTAACGAGAATGCATTATATATATATATATCGGGGAAATAATTTCTAAAATTATTAAGTGCAGGACATGGAGTCAGGTGATTCGGACATGACTTTTGAGGGTCAGACCCGAAATTTCAATGAACATTTGGGTCGAAGACAATCAACCACTGTGGAATAACCACGTAATGCCCATTCTACAAACAAGTAGTACTACAAGTAGTATGAATCTTATATGGCACAGATATTTTACCGTACTTCCGACATAGGTACTAGCTAAAAGCCCAGACACGTGTTTCGCCGATGTTTCTGCTGCTGCGTGACACAGCAACGAGGGGTTTGGCTCTCAGTGGGTCCCTCAGCGTTCTCTATGCGGTTTCTGGTATATGGACTCCAGAGAATAATAGGGGAAATAATTTCTGAAATTAGTAAGTGCAGGACATGGAGTCAGGTGACTCGAACATGACTTTTTAGGGTCAGACCCGAAGAAATAATTTCTGAAATTATTAAGTGCAGGACATTGAGTCAGGTGATCTGGACATGACTTTTTAAGGTCAGACCCGAGATGTCAATGAGCATTTGGGTTGAAGACAATCAACCACTGTGGAATAACCACGTAATGCCCATTCTAAAAAAGGAGTACTACAAGTATTATGCATCTTATATGGCAAAGACGTTATAACGTACTTCCGACATAGATACTAGCTAAAAGCCCACACACGTGTTTCGCCGATTTTTCTGCGGCTGCGTGACACAGTTCTTTGGGAACAAAATAACTTAATTGTGTACATTTTCGAATTTGGTGCCCAAGTTCGTCGTCAGACAAATGGGAATGTACAGAAAACAGTTCAACTTAAACAATGCCTAACACAAGATTCTATGGTTGGCTAAAGTTTGAGTCAATAGACGTTGAGTTTTAAGTTATCCGGTCGATAGTGGCTGTTTTCGCCTCCACTTGACCTTGAGAAATTTTTAATTGGCATCTAAAACGATATGCCTGTTAATTCACGCCTCGTCTGAGTGCATTGCCTCCAGGAATTCACGTCCCTTCCTTGTTGGGCAGGCGCCAACGATATGGGTATCCTCCCATGCGAATAGGTGTCCTGTGTCCAGTGTGTGCATGGCTACCTGAGATAAGGGGTCTCGTTTCCTCACCGCTAACTGATGTTCACGTAAACGGGTCGATAGAGATTTCCCCGTTTGGCCACAATAAACTGCATCACAACTGGTACACGGTATTTTGTAGACGACTTCTTTTCCATTGAAATAGCCAGCACTGTCCTTAGGGTGTACAATCTGGGTGCACAAAGTTTGTAGGTTTGTGCGCTATTTGTATATGTTGTTTCTTGAGCTGTCTTTCAACGAGCTCAGATACATTCTTTAGATACGGAAGGGTTCGCCAGTTTGTTGTTTTTGACGCCTGGTAGGTCATAGCTCTGGAAATACCTTTTTATTTGAACTGTTGTCGTCGCATGCATCGACGGACAAAGTCGGGAGGATATCCATTTTGGAAAATAATTTGAAAAGGTATTTCATTTCTGTTCGATATGTTTCTTCATCGGAACAGTGAGTTTTTGCTCAACTTATCAAGCTGTTAACAGAGCTGCGTTTGTGAGACATGGGGTGGTTACTCCTAAAATGTAAAATGACCCCGGAGTATGTATTTTTACGGTAGACTGAGGTATGAAGTGTCCCATCTGTCTTCCTATGTACGAGGACATCTAAGGAAGGGAGTCGTTCATCTACTTCTGTTTCGAGGGTGAATTGAATTCCTGGGAATGTGGTGTTCAGGTTCTTGTGGAGTGGTTCAAGTTGATCTTTTTGACGATAACAAATGTTTGTGTTTGTTGTATCCCCCAACGCACTACCTCACATGTAAGTTAAAACAAATTGACGTTCGAACTGGCTAATGGCATGCGTTTCTGATCGAAAAATTAACAACTGTCTCTATAGTTCGAAGGACGAAAGTGACGACGTCCACAACTGCCCCATGAAGTGGATCCAACCATTTTGATTTGGGCGTAAATTAGCTTTTAGTGGGGCTGGTTCTTCTTCATCTACCGAACAATCTCCTTTCTAACCTACCAACCTAGGACAAGATTAAGTGAGACTGATCGGGGGCAAGCACCGTTTAGTGACAGAGACATATAAACAGCCGGTCTATGCGTGCTACACATGAACTGGTTGTCATTTACCAAATAACTTGCTTACTACTTTCGTGGAATTCGAAGGTTCTGGCATGCGACGTTTTGTCTGCCGTATCGGTGCGTGCGTTATGGGTTGTGGAGAGGTGTCTCATATGCGTGTTTTGTGGAGCTGGTTCATCTACAGGTAGGACGAAGTGTTGCGATGGCGTCTGGACTGTGTTATTTACTGAGAATTTCCCTGGATGTGCATGTGGTGTAACAGACCAACGTGATGGCTGAATGTCGTGCCGCGGTCTGGGAAAGTAAGGTGTTTGTGCGGAATGCATGTTGGGATTCCAGACACTGGGTTGCGAGAATGAGTGCAATGGATTTGCAAGTGACCGAGCGTACCGATGCGTGATTGAAATGTGCGGTGGCTAGGGGGATGAGGTTGGGACTGAGTTCAAATTGCATGCACAGGAGTGCTTGTGGTGGTGGTGGTTGAGGTGGTGGTGGGTAGGATGACAGAATTGTGCTCACTTGTGACGCAGTTACTAAAATTTTGCGAACTTGAGGAGAGTTGATCCTGTTGATACTGTGAAGGTTCTGAAAATGTTCAACGAGACAGATCCAGGACCTGAATGTCCACTGACTGTGTACACACAAGGGCGAGTTTTTTGCTTGCCTCATTGATCCGCGGCACTTGAGGCATTTCAGCCTCCTTCTTTGTGTTTATAGCGGCCATTCGGTCGGCTTCAAATGTGGTTGTTTTAGTTTTTACGGTAATGAGCAGGCCTTGAGTGAGGTCTTGGCTGATTTGCTAATTGATTTCCAGGTATTTGAGGATGGTCTTCACAGTGTCTTTGTAACGCCGTCGTCGTCTAAAACGGGCTTCTGTGGGTACGCCATATCACATTTCAGTTCAACCGTCGTAATCCGATTGTGTCTACTGTTTGTTCCACAGACGGGTGTTGCAGGGATGGCGAATTGTGCACAAATTAGTTTTAAGTGATTGTAGACTTGCATTGCATCTACCTCTCTCTCTCTGTTTTTCTCTCTTCCCTTATTCGCGGAGCCGGGCTCAGATGAATCATCTCCCACGGACTTCGGGGCTCAAAGGTCTCGTTAGGTAATTGCCTGCCCATTTGATTAACTCGGTCCGGGCGTCTGAATTTCAGTATGATTTCCCGTGTTACATCGCGATTCGCCACGTTGAAGTTCTTAGCCCAACTTGGCGTAGGGGCTGGCTTAGATGGCGGCAAATAAATTCTACCTTTCACAGTGATCGCTATGTCTTTGAATTTGCTCATCTTTGCGAACAGAATACGATATCGGTACGCAGAATTTTAGGTTCAGTACAGGCCTGCTGTAGATTAAATTCATTGCTTTTGCATCTGACTATCCCTCGGTGACCTTATCCTTTATCTCAGTTGGCCTCGTTTGTGCTGACTAGCTGGCATCACCAAGGAAAATCGAGGATGCTGATTTTCACACAATTGCGAGGAGGGCTTTTAGGTCGTCGTGGCATTGGTTCATGGCGTTCTCGGAGTTGGTAATTTCGGGAATCACGGACATCAAGTACTAACGTGCTTTTTCCCTTTCTTGTCGGTTGGCCAATGCGAACGAACATTGCAGGCTACCAGATTAAGAAGTATCACTGTGGCAGCGCACACTCTCTCCTCCCACCAAACAGTAAGCACAGTTCCCATAAATGAGGCAGCTAATTCATTCCAGACGAGTGCCAAACTCCCCGGTGAATATAACTTTTCTCATGGTGGGAAGATGGCCTGTAGTAGCCTGCGTTACCAGTGGGATTGTATGTCACCTTCTCCGTAGGTGTGTAGGTAAGAGAGTGGTAAACTCAGTGGCAATGGTTTATGAAGAGGCGCAGGTGCCGAACACTCATCTGGTATAGCCCACCAGTCAAGTATGGTTACCAGGATAGTGTCGCCGTGTTGAGCAGGGCTTCGCGGAATCACAGAGTGGAGCGGGATCAGGTGAAGTAGAAGTAACCACAAGATTCATTCAACGAGGACTGTCTGTGTGTTGGTTACACGCGCTTACTTCGACTGTAGTCGTTCCTGCTGTTCTATATGGTTTCGCGCATGTTTCCTTCACGTGTATCTGCATCAAGCTACCTTCTCCAGCATATTCTCGGTTAAAGTCCAGTCGAGCACATGCACTAACCGGGAAGTGGTCATACAACTGCGACCTGCATTCCCGTCGAAAACACCCGCATACACCAAGCGTCAAACATGCTTTTACCAGGCCTGGTATGGAGATTTTCACATCAAGCCAGTCACTTCTCTTAATTGGAGTAACAGTAGGTTAACAGTGATTCGATAAACCTCTGTTGTCTGACAGAAGGAAGAGAGAATGTGTCCGATACTAGAGATAACTCCATCCCCATGGCAAGTCATGTAAACGATTACTCGTGACTTTGTAAGATGTCCGTTGCGGTCAGGAGATCGATCCTCCCCGAGAGTGAGTATCACGTTGCAGTGGTATCTTTTTAATCAGGTCCCCAAGACAACTCTTATTGGTTACAAGTGCTTGCTTCATCGGTGGTCGTTCCTGCTCTAACCCGCCCAGGTTTCGATCACGTGTACCTGCCTCAAGTTACCTTCACCGGCATATCGTCGTGCAACGTTCCAGTCAACCACATTCACTAACCGGGTCGTGGTCATACAACTGCAACATGCATCCTCATCGAAAACACCCATGCACATCAACCGTCATGCATGCCTGTGACAGGGCTCAGATGTAGACTCTCACGTCGCGCCAGCCACTGATCTCAATGGGAGTAACAGTAGGTTATCAGAATTGTACAAACGTCTGGTGTATAGCAGAGGGAAGGGATAACGAGTCCAATACTGGGGAGAATTCCATCCCAATGGCAAATCAGAACATGTCTCAATGTAAGAAATCTGACTACTATCACGCGTGACTTTGAAGGCTGACAATTGGGGGGCAATGGATCCTTCTCTGGACTGCATACCAGGTTTTGGCGGTATCTTTTTCATTTGGTTTTGTCAACAATTACTATCGGTGTGAGAACCAGTCTTTTTCAAATTTTAAGTTGTGTATGCTTATGCGCAAAACTGTCTGTACCAAGCGAAGTAAGGGCTTTTTATCCCCGTCCAAACATGTTCACTCTTGCATATATTCTATTGCCATTGGCGTACGCTGGTTGTGAGATGAATGGCTGAGGTAGCTGCTGCTCCTCCCCCCCCCCCATTCTCCGATGCATGCGCAAGTCTGCACTGCGCCCCTGAGACAGCGGTGGTTACTGTCGCTTGCGACAGACGAACTCTCTCTCTCTCCCCTCTCTCGTGTGCACACACAAAAATCGGTTCGCTCCTTCGTTCACTTTGGCTGACGGGCTCTGGTCATAGTCAGGTTTTTTTCGTGTACAATTCTAGCCTCCCTATGCCCCCGTGTTCCAATGTCGCCCCTTCCTCCGTCGCTGCCTGCGCTGACGCGAGCGTTCCGTTCAGTTCCGTTCCACCTGCGTCCTCGGGTTGCAGTCCGTCTCTCAACCCCTGTCCTCCGCCTTTCGCTCGCATTCTACCTCCTGCGTGGCGGAAAAAAATAGCGACGGCAGCGGCCTCCAAGACTCAATCGTGTAGTGCTGTCGTCGCTTTGACGGGTTAACTTCGCTACTCAGAGTCTTAATCAGCCTGCTGAACTAATGAAAGAAGCCTCCTCCTTTCGAGCCCATACCAGAGTCCGTGTTTGAGACTCCCGCACGATAGTATAGAGGATACAAGTAAGTAACTCAAACTGTGGCTAAACACAAGTGACTGAAAACCTGAAGTAAGCAAAAATACGGGCACGCACACAGCGCATATGGCCCACCGATGGGCTACTTTACATGGGTCGGAAACACTTCCTGGATGCAAACAGTTTGTCACTGCCTCGCCGCCAACTGGTGTTCTCTATGTCGTTGCAGAGAGGGCGTGTAGAAAGAATTGATTACCGATGCATTCGCTTCACAAACTCCGAATGCCTGACAGGAGTGGGAAACAGGCGATCAGCTAGCAGGCCGATCACGGCCAACGGATGCTAGCGAATTGTCTTTGTTGGCAATATTCATCTGTCTATTCTGCTACAAGCGGCTGTGCGGCCGCTGGCAAGGCTCGAGAGTGAACCTCAAGGCACAGTGGAACGAGTGAGTTCCGTTAGCGATCGGTGAGCGCTCATCAACGAATGCAAACCATTGTATATTTATAAGGCATGACTGATTAATGTTCAATGCTCTGTAGACTGACGAGGTTTCGCTGTAATCCAAACTCATTCAAGTATGCAACTTTGTACTCCCCCCTTTGCGCCGTGCCTGCGCACATGTCTGATCAACAGTCGCTGTTCTTATTACCTATCAGGTTTGGTCCCCTATACCGTTTCCCTATTGAACCGTTAATCTTATAATAGTTTTAATACCTTTAGCTGGTTCAAATTGCATTTAAACTTGGACATCCTTGCGCCTTCAAATCGGACCGAAGCGCTACGAAGTAAAATGGAAATTTGTGTTTTTAAGTGACACCATCACTAAAATTTGGTTATTTCCGATCTGTGAAGCAGGTGAATTGTCGAACTGACTCATGTGTAGATGACATTTATCCCTACCAGTTGAATTGCAATATAAAGGACTTTATTCCGAAACTCGTTTCCATCGTGATTTGTAGCGCACGCATTCTCGAGAGCCACCCAGAAATGGACAGTTCTGGCACATTCGGATAGGCTTGACACCCTGCCGGAATTATAACTTTTCTGATTGTGCCTGCGATACTCTAGCGTCCTATTTAATGGACAATGAAAGGTATACCTCAGTCAGAGGTGCCTGTATGTAACTGAAGATTGCATAACTGCCACCCGAATTTCGAGCCTTTTACACCCTTTCTAGGAAACTTAGTCTGAGCCTGTGCGTAGCTGTCTCGATATTTTAATCGGGACGCCTGAGGATAGGCATAAAAGCATACCGAATGACATTAAATTATGACTGAGCAGACCAATTTGCTTTGACAGATATGAATTCAACTTTATTATAAGTATGGGCATCAGTTAATTACTAGATTATATATCCGGTGATATCGAACTTGCGAGCATTGACAACTAGGGGTTTGATACAGAAAAGTTTTAGGCTTCTTATCATCTGTATGGCCGTTTTGCAAGGTGTCGCGTCATAAGCCCTGCGTCACAGACCCACTGAGCTTTTCTTTATCTTAACTGGTTTTACAGAATAAGACGCCTGAGTACTGTTTGTGGTTTTTTTCACATACAATTTATAGGATAGTATGTTCTATCCTATCTTTCCTAAAAAGCGGTTTACCGTTTTCCTGACAACGTTTTTCGACTTTGATAGCGCTTTTAGCACTAATTAACTTTGCAGAAGAAAAAATTGCGTACATGGATTGGATTTGGATTTCCGTTATACGCTTGCAATACACTTTCATGCAGTATGAGACTCCTTGATGTCAATGGTCTTTCAAAACCTTTCTTGTTGATACTTTGAATACTTCCAGGGACTTCAAACATCAATGTAATTAGAGTGATAGTAAGTCGCGTAGGTGGATGTATTCGAAACTCCATTCTAAATTGTGTACTTCAACTGCGTTTTTCAAACTTGCAGAAAACAACCCAAGAGGAATTTACTTTCAAAAGACAATTTGGCGAGCCTAAGTTTGCTTTCGATAAATTCTCGTCAGGTCTTTATATTTATATCACTGTGCAACTAAGTCAAATATGCCGTTAAGTAGAACAAATCGTACGGTTGTCAGGGTGGGGGAGGGAGGGGGAAAGAAACAAAATTGCGGTCCGTTTTCTCATCTTCCTCAGAGGAATGGCGGCCGCCGGGAGAGGTAATTAGGTGCAGGCGGCTGAATTGGTGGCTTTCTTTACTTTGTTTAATCTGGTGCCCATCATTAGCGTCTTAGGGGTAAAAAGTGGGAAGAAGCGTCAACTATCAGAGGTTAAAATGTGCATAAAAGTTTTGGGGTACAGCGAAGAAAACAATAGGCAACCTGAATTTGGACTGTTAAACGGCCAGTATTTCACCCTACTTATGTGGTTCTGGGGCCTTCTAGAAACTCTAAACTTTGTCCCAGATATAAGAATAGGATTGATATGTTGCCACTGTTCGCTCTAAAGGGTTACCTAGTAACGCATTGGGTAGAAATTCTTCTCGCAACACAGCCTATGATGCTTTGTGTCCTTCATTCGCTTTAGAAAATTAATCAAAAGGAGATGCAGGTCGAACTTATTTTTAATCATTAGTCTCCTGACGAGGAACCCCCTGTAAGTACGGACGGTAAAAGAGGCGCCGGAATATATAATGATGTGCAGGTCAGTTGAAATGAAAACCTAAGTAAATAGGCATCAGGATCCCAAGCTTGACCGCAGATGGTATTGTGTGTACTTTCTGTACAAATCCTTTACTTATTTTAGCCCCGGCACTTCGCTACTCTCATCTTTTTAATGATTGTCTGCGTTAAGGCAGTCATACACATAAAAGAAACAAAAAATTGTTTCTTTTTATTTTTTCATGGCAAATCACATATGCTAAGCAACCAGCATATCCTCAAATATAAATTCAAAGTCAAACGAATGTCTTTCGCTTGGATTTCTGGGCTAGTATAGGTTTCGAATTTCAGAAGGTTTTTCATAACTGCAGTCTTGCAATTTTACTCAAATAATTGTTGTGTATCCTAACAGGGATGTCAAAAAAATAGCGGACTTTGCAGTAAATCTAAAACTATGGACAAACTTGAAAATGGACATCGAACCTCGGGATATTAAAACCTTAAAGGATCGAAATACCTCGAGAACTGAACTATATTTTGGAGACAGCATATCTTTATCAAATGATTGAGAAAACAATTCATTTTGAAAGAAGATGCTTTCACTGGAACAAGAAGTTTATTAGCCTGGTTTTTCGCATTCTCACTCGAACCCGTCATCAGCGATAGTCACAGGAAGTATTCAAATTCCAAGCATCATATTAAAAATTGAAAGTTAGTTGCCCGGTCATTCAAAGGGTATCTGCATGTCTGCGTGCAGGTTTTAAAATAACAAAAATCGAATTCCTTCGACCCACTTGTGAAAAACTCGGCGTCCTCGGTGGGATCCGAACCCACGCCAGCAAGGGGAAGGCTATAGTACAGCCAACGCTCTAGCCAACTGAGCTATGAGGCCCCACCGGGAGCCGTGAGTTTAATCACACTTGGGTCAAGTTACCCGCCCAGCCTACTGCAACGTATGGAATCCACCAATTCTGATACAGTAAGCTGACTGCCCAAGCAGGATTTCCTAAGCAAGCAATCTAGAATCCACCAGAGGACTACCAGGCACAATTAATTAGTAGAGGATTTTGGCAGATTTGAATAATTCCTTTGACCCACTTGTGAAAAACTCGGCGGCCTCGGTGGGATACGAACCCACGCTAGCAAGGGGAAGGCTTTAGTACAGCCAACGCTCTAGTCAAGTTTTTCACAAATTAGTCAAAGGAATTATTAAACTATGCCAAAATCCACTACTAAAAATCGAACTGATATACTCGGAAAGTCGCTCCACAGATTGGATGCGGCAGCTCATGTGTGAGCGTGTGGCAGTCGGTCAAGTGTCTGCAGGTCAACGAGCCTCAAACTGCTCACCGTGAAGTTGAATGACCTCGAGGCAGTACGTCTTGAACAAGGATGCCAGACAGCATCGTTTGCTGTCGGCAACAAATGACAACAAAAGAGCGAAAACCTTGCGCGGTTTCATTGAGCACTAGCTAAAGCTTTGTAATTTTAGAACAAGCACTGGCTGAAAAATGATTGCAATAAGCCCGACGTTTCAAAGAGCTATTCCGGCTTTTCAGCATCAAATAGGGGTGGATAAAGTGCCGGCCGCGTACTGTTCCTTGCCGCCTGTAAATGCCGTTCAACCATCGTAAACGGCCACCCATATCCCTGTCGTATTAGTATGCCAGCACACAATGAGATCAATGGGAAGATTACTTGAACTTTCATCTGACAGCTAGAATTATTCCAGATGGTTCATTGCAACTGTGATCATCAGTTCGGACCTCAATCGAGAGTGCCCCGAAGTTCAACAAAAGGACAATGAGGCATGCCACTTGCGACTGCGAATCCAAACTTGAAATTCCAAAAGCAATGTCACATTCAATAGGTAGAGTAGCAATGCCGACAAAGACAGGGGAGACTTAAATGGCTATTTTTGGCTTATTATCGGTCGTCAGCCAGTCCTACCCAACCCCAGGTGGTGCACTAACCGTGGCTCAATTATTGAAGTGTTGGACCTTTGATCAACAGGTCGCTTGCTACCTTGCATAAGCACGTTCTGTGGGCGGGTAGAACCACATTACCGTAGTCAGAGGAAAAGATAACCGAGTTAAAATTCCTCCAAGGAGATTTTCTGTTCAAACGGCTGTCCATAAATATAAATTAAATTCTACAACTACAGCAGAACAGAGCCTTGGAGTTAAAGTAGTCCAAGTACGCCGGCAGAGTCCCCTTGATAAGAGGAGTCTCGGAGACTGTACGATCCCGCCTTCACGTCAGCTAAACAACTTCAAAAGACGATTTGGTGAGCATACGCGCTGCTTTCGATATCTTCTCTTCGGGCCAGTACAGGTATAGGGAAACGTTGGAACCTAGAAGAAATTTAAAGGCGGCTATGCACATAAAAGAAAGAAAAATTTGTTTCTTTCTATTGGGTCAAGACAGTTCCATGTGCATTTACTCAGTTACTTGCTCCTGTGTAGCAGGTTATATTGGTCACACGAGTCGGCATCTACCAAAAAAATAAGAGAACACATCCCAGCATGGCTGAGAAAAAGGGAAAGTCAAGATCGTAAACAGTGCCATCCTTGCACATATGGTTGACACCGGGCATAGTGTTGACCCCGGTGAAGCTTTTTGTGTAATTTAGAAGGTCCCACCAAACTACCCCAAACCACTGGGTCAACGTCTACTAGCAGCTGCAGAAGCAACTGCCGTTAGGTTAAAAAAGCCGGTCTTGTGCGCACAAAAGAACCTCGTACAAGCTCCACGCTTGGCTTGGCCAACGGTTGCTTAACTGCATGCATTCCCCCGCGCCATCTCTGTCCTCCCCTTCCCCTAGAACGGCTCTACCAAACGTTTAGCACCGCCTACCACACTGTTTCCTCGTTTGGCCCATTTGTGAAAAAATCAGCGGCCTCGGTGGGATTCGAACCCACGCCAGCAAGATGAAGGCTCTAATACAGCCAACGCTCTAGCCAACTGAGCTATGAGGCCGCACCGGAAACCACCGAATTTTTCACAAGTGGATCGAACGAATCATTCAAATCTGCCAAAATCCTCTGCTAATTAATTGTGCCTGGTAATCATCCGATGCATTCTAGATTGATTGCTTCGGAAAGCATGCTTGGGCAGTCACCTTTTAGCGAGCAACTACGATCGATAATACGATCCCACGCTAATAAATAAGAGAGACAAGCCAAGCCAAAGGTTACGATACGACGGAATCAGCTGACGACGCCACCCAGTGAAAAAAACAAAAACAATAGGTGGATAATCAGTTAATTTCACCGAACCATAAACCAGTTGGCGTGTGGCACGTTAGAGTTAATAAATGCCAACTTAAACAAATATGGGTAAATGCGAGTTAAGTAAATGTGTGACAAGTGGAATAACTGTAGAAAGTTGTGTATAAAATAAATATGGCAAAGGGATACGACAATACACCCCCGCCTAGACCGAAGGCCGACATAAAAACGATGCCGAAGGTAAATGCTATGTTAAAACTCTTGAGTGATAAAGCGGTCGGGAAAGTGGACTCGACAGTCACTACGAGGCTTGGAACCCAGGATGGTGGAGTCCATGAAGGGTGTGAAACACAGCCCGACGTATCAAGGCGGGCACGAAAAAGCAATGAAAATAAGTCGAAACATCACAGAGGATGGTGTCAGTCCCGGTGGTGAGTTGAACGTCCGCTAGCTGGAGACCGCTGACTGACTCATCGCCAGGACAACCGACCCTTTGTTGTTCAGCAGCCATAGCAAAAAGATCGATCCCTTGTGAGAGTTGGAGAGCAGAGAGGGAGGGTCTGGAAAGCATGTCAGCTACCTCATTCTTCGTGCCATCAATGTGGCGGATGTCGGCAGTGAATTTTGAGATGCAGTCCAGGTGGGAAATATCTCTCTGGTTGTACTTGTCGGAGTGGGACCGAAGAGCAAAGGTCAGTGGCTTGTGGTCCGTGAAAATGGCGAAGTTCCGATTTTCAAGGAAATGTTGGAAATGCTTCACAGTCTGGTAAATGGCGAGACATTAACGACTACATGTACTGTAGCGCGTATCGGCCGGCAAAAGTTACGTGGAGAAAAAGTCCAACGATAAAGTCGAACCCATAAGATGTGGTTGCAAGACCGCACCTACAGCTAGGGTTGAAGCATCTACCATAAGGGCCAGCTGAGCATCTGGAGCGGGATGCGTGAGCAAGGTGGCGTCGGCAAGGGACACCTTAACGTTTTCGAAAGCGGACAGTGCCGCACCAGTAAGCTCGATGGGACCCTTGGGACCGGACAGCATGTTGGTGAGTGGTAGCATGAGGTCAGAACAGTTCGGGAGGAATCGGCGGTAAAAATCGACCATGCCCAGGAAACGTTGGAACTGACGATTGGAAGTTTGTGGATGAAACTCACGAATGGCATCTATCTTGGAGGGTAGAGGACTCAAACCATCAGAGTCGACAGGATGGCAAATAAATTCGAGCGAAGGCACATCAAAAACGCACTTGGAGGGGTTGATGATGAGGCCACACTTTTCGAGGCAATCAAACACCAAGACAAGATGTTCCTTATGCTCTTCAGCACTCCGACTAGCCACCAAGAGGTCATCTATGTAGGCGTCCAAAAAAGGCAGGCCACGCAAGCAACGGTCTATGAACCTCTGAAAAGTCTGGGCAGCATAACGAAGGGCCGAATGGCATGCGGATTAACTAAAACAGTCCGAACGGTGTAGTAACGGCGGTTTTGGGGATGTCTTCAGGGGCGACAGGAATCTGACGGAATGCGCGTACCAGTTCAATCTTCGAGAAAACCACTTTGCCAAAAAGGGTTCCGGGTGAAATCCCAAAGATGAGGCCCTGGATACTGATCGGGAATAGTGAGGTTGCTGAGGGCACGGTAGTCATCACAGGGTCTCCAGTCACTCGATGTTGACTTGGGCACCATATGCAAAGATGACGCCCAGGGGCTCTCGGACGGTCGAATGACGCCCAGTTGTGGCATATGTTCGAATTCAGTTTTCACAACCGGCAGACGCGCAGGCGTCAGTCGTCTAGGACGCGCGAAAGCAGGAGGATCCGAGGTACAAATGAGGTGCACAACATCGTGCAAAACTGGTGGTTCTTGACGCTCGGATATTGAATTTGAAGCTCCCGATAAGGACAGGCAATATCTGTATTCAGGACAGGTAAATTGCAAGGGGTTGTAAAGGGAGAAAGGACCAATCAGGCACTGCGCAATGGTTGGCTGGTTCTTGTCGGCGAGTGAAAGCGCGTGAAAAGGGCAGCGCGCGTTCTCGTTCAGGGTCACCACTTTAGCGAGCAACTATGATCGATAATACGATCCCACGCTAAGAAATAAGAGAGACAAGCCAAGCCAAAGGTTACGATACGACGGAATCAGCTGATGACGCCGCCCAGTGAAAAAACAAAAACAATAGGTGGATAATCAGTTAATGTCACCGAACCCCAAACCAGTTGGCGTGTGGTGCGTTGCAGTTAATAAATGCCAACTTAAAGCAAATATTGGTAAATGCGAGTTAAGTAAATGTGTAATAAGTGGAATAACTGAAGAACTTTGCGCATAAAATAAATATGGTAAAGGGCTACCACAAGCTTACTGTATCAGAATTGGTGGATTCCATACGTTGCAGTAGGCTGGGTGGGTAACTTGATTAAACTCACGGCTCCCAGTGGGGCCTCATAGCTCGTTCAGGATCACCACTTAAGCGAGCAATTACGATCGATAATACGACCACATATTAAGAAATAAGAGAGACAAGCCATGCGCAAGGTTACGATACGAAGGAATCAGTTGACGACGCGTTGGCTGTACTAAAGCCTTTCCCTTGTTGGCGTGGGTTCGAATCCCACCGAGGCCGCCGAGTTTTTCACAATTGGGTCAAACGAATTATTGAAATCTGTCAAAAGCCTTTACTAACGCTGTTTTTTTATCATCCTTCCCCTATTCACACTTCGCACATAGCACACACAAACAGACGAAAATGATCGATTTATACTACGTTCCAACGTTTCCATTCAGCTGCAATGGCCTGAAGAGAAGTAAGCGAAAGCAGCGCGTATGCTCGCCAAATCTTCTTTTGAATCTTCTAATGGGAATTTTTGCGACGTTAAATAATTTCACTCGTCGAGCGGAGATGACCGTTTATATGTATGATCGAGTGTAGTCTTTCGCTGGAAACGCAAAAGGAGGATGGCACGCCAGCACCATCGACCGAATAAGCTTAGGCGACGGATACCCTTTGAGCGTACGAGTTGAGCCTCATATTCATACATATATACCTCTTATCCGGGGCCTCGTATACTTGCAACTCGGCTTTAAGACTGATCTTCTGTATATTCCAGAGGTTCAGATTTGGTTCGAAGAGGACCATGAACGCCTGGTTGAGCTGATAAGTAGTTCACCATTTACTCTGCCCGGTCAACAGAAAGATCGATACAACGTTGAAGAGTATCTAGAATATTCACCAACTACTGGGCCCCACAGTAGGACCAGATGAGACAATAGTTGCTTTCGAAGAGTAAAATTGTAAACCCACATCTGATGAATTCCCACCCATATAGGACGGAGCTTACTTTATTTATCAAAGAATATTGACAGCACTACAGCGTCATCAGCGCATAGGTACGGATGTGGCAGTTCGACCGTCGATTTCGACGAGGTCCACCGTATGCTCCACACCAGGTGGTGCAGAGACGGTGACTTGCGCGTGAATAAGTTTTAAGTGATAGTAGCCTTGCGCTGCAGCTACCACACTCTCTCCTCCTCCCTCCCCCACCTGAGCTCGGTGTCAAGACAGAGTCAAGAAGACCGGAGAAGGGAGAGGGCGTATGTGGCTGGCGCGGCCGGAGCCGCCCCTGGGCGTGCCACCACACCTGGCTCGGATCCCACGGAGTGGGAGTGCCATAAAGGCCACATTAAGAAGGAGCCATTGCAACCTGACTCTCAGTCCGCCAGTCAGCCACTCCACACAAAACACACATTGGGCTGACCACGTGGTCCGAGTTATCCCGTTAAGTTGGCAACCTTCCAAGCCACGGCTTTTAAGCGCACCGTGATAGTTTCAAGCGCGTCAGATTGTTTTATAGTGAGGAAAATACGCTGAGCTCTCGACCTCACTCTTCCCCCACCCCCCACAATCAGACCACTGTCCGAGCCGGTCAGTTGTCTGATGCGGAAGCAGGCGCAGCTGCTGGTGACCTCGTCTACGTGTACTACGTACACGACCTGGCCCCCAAACACAAGCACCAGGATTTCACACAACTGGGGGTTTAACGGCTTACATCTCACATGTGTGAGATAGCCAGAGGTCACGTTAAGAAGGAGCCATCGCAGCCTGACTCTCAGACCACCAGTCAGCCACTCCACACAAAACACATTGGACTAACTGCGAGGTCTGAGTGTAATTGTCAGTTGGCAACCTTCCAACCGCGGCGGTTAACGTTACCGCACACTCTTATCCTCCCCCACCTGAGCCCGGTCTCACGACACAGACAAGAAGACCGGAGATGAGAGAGGTTGCAGGTGGCTGGCGCGGCCGGAGCCGCCCCTGGGCGTACCACCACACATGGCTTGGATCCCACAGAGTGGGAGTGCCATAAAGACCACATTAAGAAGGAGCCATTGCAGCCTGACTCTCAGTTCGCCAGTCAGCCACTCCAAACAAAACACACATTGGGCTGACCACGCGGTCCGAGTTATCCCGTCAGTTGGCAACCTTCAAAGCCACGGCTTTTAGCGCACCGTGATAGTTTCAAGCGCGTCAGATTGTTTATAGTGAGGAACATGCGCTGAGCTGTCGACCTCAATCTCTCCCCAACCCCCACTATCAGACACTGTCCGAGCCGGTCAGTTGCCTGATGTGGGAGTGGGCGCATTGGCTGACGGATCGGCGTACCCGTCTTCGCGCGCCACAGCACGACCTGGCCCCCATAACGCACACACCAGGATTCACAAACTCAGGGGATATGGAGCAGCCATCGCCATCTGACTCCCAGTCCACTGGTCAGCCACTCGACACATAGCACATACACTGAGCCGACGGCGTGGTCTGGTGGAAGCGTCGGATTGGCAGACTTCCCAGCCATGGTTTCTAGGAAACCGTGATATACTCTGGTAAATGGTGATTGTGAGGGTGTTATCGATGCATTGGTGTCGGTAGTGTGCGCTGATGTAGCTTAGCCTGCGGTGGTTTACCGCAGGTTGTCGTGGAGGCGCATGTGTCCTAATAGGCCCATGCGGTGTGTAAATGTGCGGGAGCAGTGAGGGCAGTGAAGCCGGGCGCGTCGACTGTATGTCGGAGCCCACGGCACTGGTTCACCAGCCTCCGTGCGATGGATTCGCAGGTGACCGACCAGGCCGATGCGTGAGTTGAAGTTACGGGCGCAGTGTGGGCAGTAGAAATCGGTAGAGGCTGGGGGGATGTCATTCATGGTAGTGGGGGTGGCAGGGGCGTTAAGAATGGCAGGAGCGGCGGGTGTGCATGGTGTATCGGTGTAGTCAGCATTGTGGTGAATTCCGCTGTCATGGATGCGCATGTGACCGAATAGGCCCATGCGATGAGTGAATGCGCGAGGACAGTGAGGGCATTGGAGGCGACGATCTCTGCTGTGTGATGGTGCTCCAGGCACTGGCTCACCGGTCTCTGTACGATGTATTCGCAAGTGACCGACCAGGCCGATGCGTGAGGTGAATGTGCGGTCGCATTGAGTACAGCTTAGGAGAGATTCCCCATCGCTGATGGTGGTGGTGGTAGTGAAGGCGGTGGTGGTTGCGGTGGTAGGGGTAACAGGCGATGAGTAGATGGATGTGGTCTCAATGATGGTAGGAGTAATGGCATTGATGCCAGGAGTGAGGGTGGGGAAGTCAGAAGGAGGGTTGGCAGAATTTGACGTAGAAATTGGAATTGTCGGATTGTTGGTGCATTGCGTCCGAAGATGTCCAACCAGGCCGATTCGCGCGCGGAAGATGCGTTGACAGCGCGGGCATGTTGGCAAGGCCTGGGCATTGGCGGTGTTGGTCCAGGGCTCTGGTGACTTTCGTGCCTTCGGCGAATAGGTCCATGCTCCTTTGCATGTCCTCCTCCGTCACGGTGTTAAAGGCGCAGTCGTCCGCGAAGAGCAAGTTATGGGCTGTAGTCATAGACACGCGCGTTGGAGCCTGCATACGCCGACTGTTGAGAAGGTGCCCGTCAGTTCTGTAGGCGATGCGGATACCAGGCTGCTCATCACGGTAGGTGTCCATCAGCATAGCCGAGAACATGAGACTGAAGAGGGTGGGGGCCAGTACGCAGCCCTGCTTCACTCCGTTGGTCACTGCGAATGCTTCGGATACCGTCCCGTTGTCAGTGACGCGCGCCGTCATCCCGTCATGAAGCTGACGCACCATGTGCGTGAACCGCTCAGGACAACCAAATTTCTGCATGACTTTCCACATTCCGTCACGATTCACCGTGTCAAAGGCTTTCGTTAGATCCAAGAAGGTAGTGTATAGATAATTTCGCATCTCCTGACACTTCTCTTGTAGCTGGCGGGCGGCAAATATCATATCGGTTGTTCCGCGGTGTCGGCGGAAGCCACATTGGCTTTCCGGGAGCAGGCCCTGCTCTAGGTGACCAATAAGACTATTGAGAAGGATACGGGCGAAGATCTTCCCGGCGATGTTGAGCAACGAGATGCCTCTGTGATTATCACAGAGTTGCCGGTTCCCCTTCCGTTTGTAGAGATGGACGATGGTCGCGTCTTTGAAATCCTGAGGAACTTGTCCTTGGCGCCACATATCCTGGAAGAGTGTTGTGAGTTCTGACATCTGCCGGGGCCCACCGTGCTTGAAGACTTCCGGTGGGATTGCGTCAGATCCCGGTGCTTTACCGCTGGAAATCTGCTGCACGGCCCGGATGGTTTCTGGTATGGAAAGCGACAGATCCAGGTCATTGTTCGTGTCCACTTGAGGGAGCCGGTCAATGGCAGCATCGGAGATGGCTGATGAGCAATTAAGGACACTTCTGAAGTGCTCGGCCCAGCGCTTCAGAATTTGCGATTTCTTTGTTAGCAGTGTTGTGCCGTCAGAGCTGAGCAGCGGTGCGGACCCCTTGATACACGGGCCGTAGATGGCCTTGATGGCTTTGAAAAAGTTTTTCATTTCATTGCGGTCCGCATACCCCTGGATTTCCTCAGCATTTCGGATCATCCAGGCATCCTGCATCTCCCGCAGCCGTTGTTGTACAAGGCGCCAGCATCTGAAAAAGGCTGCTTTGGTGGCGTCAGTCCGAAGGTCCATGTAGGCTTTGTGTAGTCTATTCTTCTCCGCGAGTAAGTTGCTGATGTCGGCGTCATTGTCGTCAATTCAGTCCTGCTGTCGACGGCAGGCGCGTCCGAGGACATCGAGGGCGATGGACTGGATGACATTTCGCAGTTGACACCATCGTGTCTCCACGGTAGCGTTATCATCTGGAGCATGCAGGTCCTTCAGTTTCTCGGTTATTTGGTTGCTGAAATCAAAACAGTGAGCAGGCAAATTTAATGAAAAGAGTATTTAACTTACATGGCGGCCACTTACTTGGGGCCTTCGTCGGGGTTGCAGTCGGAGCCTCATCTGGGAGATGACGAGGCGGTGATCTGTCCAACCATCGGCATCGCGGATCGCCTTGGTTACCAGCACGTCCTGTCGATCTCGCCTCCGGACGAGAACATAGTCCAGCAGATGCCTGCGCCGCGACCGAGGGTGCATCCACGTGGCCTTCTCCCGCGTCGGAAGGCGGAAGAAGGTGTTGGTCAGCAGGAGACGGTGTTCCGCACACGTGAGCAGAAGAAGGAGGCCGTTATCGTTACAGCTACCCAGACCGTGGGGACCCAGCACTCCCTGCCAGGCAGCGTGGTCCGTCCCCACGCGGGCATTGAAGTCACCAAGGACAATTAACTTGTCCTCTTTCGGTACAGTCGCCAGCAAGGTGTGCAGGTCCTCGTAGAATTTGTCCTTCGCCGCATCAGAGCTCGTCATTGGGGGAGCGTAGGCGCTGATGATGGTGGCGAACTGGGCTCCCCGAAGAGGCAGGCGGAGGCTTATCAGGCGATCATTAATACCCTGCGGCAGACAGGGCAGACGTCCAACATTGTCGTTCCGGATGGCAAAGGCAACACCAGCGTCGCGTCGCTCTGCCTTTGGCCGGCCGCTCCAGAAGAAAGTGTAGCCGGCCCCCACCTCCTCCAGCTGACCCTGCTCAGAGAATCGGGTCTCGCTGAGAGCAGCAATGTCCACCTTGTAGCGCGCCAGTTCCCGAGCGAATAGCGCCATCCTTCGTTCCGGCCGGTTGCTCCTAGGATTATCTAAAAGGGAGCGAACATTCCAGGCTGCTAGTGTGAGTGGACTCACCCGAGCAGCCTGGAGAGTATGGCGAGGGGGATGGGGACGGGGGGTATTGTTGTTTGTTTGAGTAGTTTGCGATCTGCGAGCCGCGGCTGGCTGCAGAAGACGTGAGACCCAGCATTTTTTAGGGCACATTTTCTAGCCCCTTCCTCCGCGAGGAGGCAAGCAGTGCTATCCCTAAATAGGGCTGCTCGGACATCCCAGACGGCTGCCGAACTCCACTATGTGTCACGGTTTTGTCTTAGAGGGAGAACGACCCGAGTTAGCCTGGGCCGCCTACGGGGTTTCTGTCGCCCCCACCGTAGGACTTTTTGAGAGGGGGGAGGTGGAAAGTTCGGGAGTCAGACATACCAGGTGTGGAGGCACACACAACACCGGAGACCCTCACCTGGTTTAGCCCGCCGGTCGTGACGGTTGGCCGGGGTGTGGCCGCTGGGAAGAACCCAACTTCGAGGAGCCACAGGTGAGGGTTGGGTACCAGTTAGAGGCGGCCACAGGAGCATTCACCACCTGTACGAGACAAATGGAGCGACCAAATGCAAGCTGTGTGATGCTACCCCTAACTAGTACCCCTACACCCCTAGGTACGGATAACGAGCGACTGTAACACCGGACTGGTCACAGACAACTCAGTCGTGGCGAAGACGAAGACCACGGGATAAGCACACCTGTCACTTGCGAGTGAATGTGTATATAATGAAACAGCCGTTCGATGCATATGCCTTCCTCTCTCTTCACGCCCATTGGGATGGCAGGACGAAGTACAGACGATTGGGAGATGGGGTGGCTGACAGAGCTCAACTGACTCTCTGCGAGCGTCACACAGGACCTGATCCTTAAATCCACCTCTACTAAGCTTCACTTTAATGACTCGGGTCCAACGCAAATCATAGTGTAGCAGTCTAATCGACAGTTCGACCGTCGTAGTCCGACTAAGTCTACCCTATACTCCACAGCAGAGTGGTACAGGGACGGTGACTTTCGCCGGATTATAGTCAGAGTAGACTTCCACTGCATTTACCTCACTCTCTGTTCTACTCACCCACCCGGACCCAGTGTCAAGACAGAGTTAAGAAGACCGGAGATAAAAGAGAGCACAGTCCACTCAGTGTGGTGACAACGACCTAATTCCCCTTGTCAGTTGACTACTTACGTCACGATTGCCTGAGCCTGCGGCCTTCCGACATTGTAAACTGATATTTTTAGCTTCAGTGAATGGCCGCAGCCACGCATGGCCCAGGCGCATGCTCACACATTCGCATCGACAGAAAACAACAACATGCAATGTGGTAGAATTTTTGCAGTCGCCGAGCACTGAACCGCTCGCATGCTCCCTATGAAGCTGTCTTACGAGTTCCCGAGCTTGTCACATGGTAAGTTTCTCGTTGTCGATCAACCACATCCAGGAAAGAGTGTCATATAGGCAACACTATGAAGGAGCTGTTACAGTCCAGTCCTCATTCATACGTAGGAATTCATCATTAATCATCTGACAATTTTGCCCTGCTGTGAAAATGAATGCACCATGATAGTTCCAAGGCGCAACCGATTGTTGATAGTGAGGTACTAAGTGCTGGATGGATGTCACCGTTCCTTCCTTAACTCATACACCAGTAGCTCATCTGAGGCAAACCGCTTGAGAATTAGGCTACACGCAATGACTGACGTGATGCCAACACACGAGCTTGGATCTAACACAAGTTGGAGGCACTATAAAGGCTATAGTTGGGAGGAGCCGCTGCAGTTTGGCCCAAGTCCCAAATGACTACCGAGCTAGCCTGTCAGCTGGATGTCGTCCAAGTGTACGCCTTTAGCGCGTCAGAATCATCATTATCGTGATGAATGCAGTGTTCTTGCCACTAAGAATGGTTGTCTTGGATCGATCCCACTCTCTTCACCTCTCACGCGTCAGTGGCTTGTCTGATAATTTTAGTTTATACTGAGCACAGTGGATGCGGTGGCTTAGCGCATTCGTCTATCGCTTGTCGCATGCATGTACAGCGGTATTCAAGAAAAAATGCAGACTGCGCAGCCATACAAAACAAGTCATGAAACAATATAGTACCTCGTCTCGTTATAGTGCAATAATAAAGCAGTCCTTTTTGGGGAGGTGTATTGAGGAAAAAATTCCGTCGTGTAAAGGAAAAGTGTTTATGTGATAAGGCACCCATGGTGGACGTTAAGGATATACCCAAGAATTCATTCACGACAGGCTTAGGTTCTTGTTATGTAATAGCATTCCGAAATGTAAGTTCGATGACATGTCGCCAAGCAGCAGAAGTAACCACAATGAATTCAGATGGACAGTGTCAAAGGCAGAATCCAGAGAAAAAAACAAGGTTGGACAATTGGTAGCAGTGATAGAGAATACGGTGAAGGCCGTGCTGACCATTACACTCGCTAGGGCGTAAGATCATACCGATTCTTGTCACGTATCATGGTACAAGCAGACTCGATTAGATGCGACTGCAAAATTTTCGTAGCATGTTATACGCAGTGTTTCCTAGCCCTTCTTGGAGATCAAAATAATGACAGACCCTGTTTCGGTTGACAGAACTGGTCACTGATTTCCGTATTTGGGTCCGGGAGACGTGAGGCCCGTCAGTGAGTACATATGTACAATAATTATAAAATTCAGTTGGAAAGTTAGTCCTAACCAGATGATTTGTTACAATTTAATTTATCTATCGCCCAGGAGATATCTTCGGTGGACGGCGGCTGCATTCAAAGACATACCCGGGCATCCGGGCGTCTTCATATTCGGTAGCCAGGTGGACTTAAAAGCTGAACAAAACGTCCTTCGTGAGCATCGATTCCATTAAACAACGCTGGTGCAAAGAACTTGTAAACTCACTGAAGCAGACGAATTAGAGGACTGACTCATTCAAAATCCGGCGCAGTCATCTCGCATGCAGTGAATTTCGTAACTCGGAAGAGCGATTTATACATTAAGAAGCAATCGGATAACCCCGATGAAGACCTACTGCTGGCGACGAAGCCCGCTGTCTACCGGCTCCTTGGGGATACTCTGAAAAGCGTGCCTTAAATCAAGTCAGTTATATTCTACTAAAAGGAACTCTCGGATGATTGTCCCCTTAGTCGATATGGAAAGACTTTCGGTGACAGTTATACAGGACAACCGCGACAGTGGCCGAATTCTTCAGACAGTCATTAACGTCCTTCGCCACAGGTCATCTCTCTCTTTCCAGCTAGACTCAGCATGAGTCATCCCCGAGCCCTCATAAGACCGTGGTTGTAGACACTTTCACAGTTGGCAACCTAATGTTATCTAGCACTGACGTGCACCATCGTGGTTACATGCCTATAGTCCACATGGAGGTTTTGAGGATAACGGTACATAAGGATCACTCAGTTTGAATTTTCTCCGGGTACTGGGAGTCAGTATTACAAAATACGAAACGATTCAGAGCGGAGAAAATGACAGGCACATCACCACTTACTGTCCGCAGTTCTATCAGCCTCCAGTGCATGAGCGCGATTTTGGTGTGATTATGTGGAGGCGAATGCGACACCACCTCGGGTACATTTGGTAGCGATGCCACTGTAGCTGAGGTGGTGACCTACACACGACCTTGTTTAATTTCCGAGGAGATTAATGAGTGAACTTAGAGTAAACCCTTCGGAATAGACCTTTTCAGGCTTGCTTCGAAAGTTGGCCACCTATTGGCAGCTTGTGAATATCACGCGGTTGTACCACAGTAACCGATAGATTTCAGCTCAAATATACAAATAAACTGTCGAAGCGAACCCGAGAAGGTCTGTTCCAAAATATTTACCCTCCCCCAAGTTTGCGCATGAATTTCCTCGGCAATTAACCAGGTAGGATGAAACTGGAATTCATATTACAGGAAACACGGAGAACGCTGGGAGACCCATTGATGAAAAGATTTGTTCCAAAGGATTTACTCCAAGTTCGCGCATTAATTTCCTCGGAAACTGGAGTTCATAAGGGAACGCTGCGGGACTCACTGACGAACCTAATCACTCGCAGTTGCGTCAAGCAACGGCACAAGATCGGCCAAACACGCATTTCTGGACTTTTAGCTAGTGCCTGTGCTGCCACTACGGTAGATAATTACGTATGCATCCACAGTGCTGTACCAACGCTTGTATGGAGTGGCAAGGATAATGTTCACGTTCGAGCATGCGATGCGCGGTTCCATGTTCCCTCCCATGAGGATAACGTACACCTTCATCATTCGGTCACACTATTTGAAGCCCAGGCGCGCTGGTTCTCGCAACTTCAGCATATGTAAAATGAAAATTATGGAGGCTCTGAGATTCGCTCCAAGTCGAGCTCAACAGTCTTCAGCTGTTAAATGCCGGTTAGTGGTCGCCACGGCACGCTACAGCACCATCCTCAGTCTCTGTGGCTTTTATCGGATAGATGGTAGTCAGACGCAAAATTTCCGCAACTTGCTAGCGCTGACGGCCTACAACAGCAGGAAGCACAACGTGCCAGCTTGTGCAGACCACAGACGCCAAAAGGCGGTTGGCATGTGATGTAGGATAAACAGCGTTGGTTTACTGACTCTTTTGCGCGCGGTCTTTGATCCGTCACTGCGTTGTCCGCAGGCATGAGCACAAAGGGAGTTCCAGCAGCTCCTAGCTACCGTAAGGTGGCTCGAAAACTACGAATTAATGGAGAACTCCCGCGCCATATGACCCACCTAAGTAAATATAACTAGCTGTCTTGCGATATGATCATTCCTCGCCGATTTCATATATTTAATGCAAAGCAGCCCCGCTCCGACTAGTGTGTCTCTACTAAACACGCCTCCTTCTCAAGGTTTGACACTCCGGTGGCCATGATGGTAAATATCGGTCTACGAGTGCAGCTCATCGAGCATTTCTGCTCCGAATTACATAGCCATGACAAAGCGCTAAGATTCAATAAAGATAATAATTTTAAAATAATATGGCCTGATTATTGAAAGAGGTGAAAATATGACAGCAAAGTATTTCATGTACACGGAAAGAACAAGGAAACTACATGAACAGTCTGCGAATAGGCGGCATTGGACCTCAATAGTTTACTTCTGTTCAGTGTTCTCAAGAAGGTATTGTGGGATGGCAAAACGAGGAAGAGGAAAAGGTTTCAATCAAAGGGTTAGTTAAAATGAAGAAGCACGCCTGGCCTGATAGGCAGCTGTATAAAGCGCAGCATACATGATGAGACAACCTGTGAGTGTAAGGCCACAAGCACCCCATTGGATCTAAATGTAGGGGTTCATTAGTTTGTAAATATTACCTGAGCAACAGTTGGCGAGTTAGCCAGCACTATCGGTAGTGCCAAGGACGAAGTCAAGAAAACGGCGTGCGAAAAAAGCAAAAAGCCTGCTGGCCTGATCGCATCCCCCTCATACATAAGAGCCAGATACAACGGTAGCGCCGAAAGGAGATAAAACGGAATAATCGAGAGTGGAATCCAATTGCTAAGAAGTTAATAAAACGTTTAAATGATTTACTTAAACACTGGAAGGGCGCATGCCGTTAGTACGAAGGTGAGACCAACCGAACACAAGAACGCCAGGAAAATAATAGCTGGGAAGAATAAATTGTATAGTAAACAAGGAAGACCGAACCTTTGAGTGACATTTTTTGCAAAGATAAAGTTCGATTGCGGTCAATTGGAGTAGCGATATATCAGTGAGGCGAATTTCTGATATACGTATCTGTATTTAGATTTTGTATGCGTGCGACCGTTGGACGATTGTTGATATCGTTTGACAAACCTGTCAGTGAAGTGTTCTATTTTTGAGTGTTCTAGTAAGAAATGCACCTTTGCCAATAAGTTTAGCTTCTTCAAAGAAAGGACGATTTCAGCAGTGTGAACTTCTGAAGGAATTACGTTAAAATAACCAATATTCGCATAACTTAGGCACGCATTTAGTCTTCGAAATATGAAGAGATAAAAGTGATTTCAATGTTTATTATAAACACAAAAACAGAATGGGAGGATTTGGTAGGACGCCGCATGAGAAGACAAGCAGTCTCCTGAGTTTAGAACAGTCGGAATAAATGCACTTTTTTTCACGATGCAGTACCCCGACAGTAGTTGATGTCAAGTCCATGTACAGTAGAGGCCGAGGATGCTGTTGAACGGGTACATGTGACTAGGTAGTACCTCAAAATTTATGAATGAGTGGACCGAGCAGAAAGCAACAATTAAACCTACCAACAGGCCCCTTCATAATAATATAATAACGATCATGCGGGTACGAAAGCTGTATATACTGTAATAACGATGGTAAATCAGACGGGATTGTAAGAGCAGATAACAATGCAAATATCAGAAACGTTAAGTGTAAATATGACCCGTATGTAGGGTGCGGTTCCTTAGTAGCAAAGACGAGATCAGTGGTGTGCAGCGCAGTCGGCACTTACAAGAGCAGGTATCTCCTAAAAATATCGACACATTTTTAGGGCAATTGGGATAAAATGGTTCGAAAATCTGTCCCGCTTTACCATTTTATCCCAGGAAGAAACTAAGAAACCTGTTAAATGATAAATATATTGGGTGTTGGAGGACCTCCTCTATAAAGAGGAGTTCGATTTCGAACGCCGCTCCGAGCCTTGAGGCTTCAGCAGGTCTTTATGTTGCCCAAAAATCTCGCCAACTAATAAGGTACATTAACCTCCCAAAATTTTCAAGTCTGACCCAGTGCCTCTTGATCTTATTTGGTTAGTCAAATAATTTACTGGCTCTCTTTTCGATAACACTACAAAAGGAGCAATTTTCGAACAGTTCCCGCAATTTTTAAGGCACAGAAGTTTATTAGCAAGATATGCTGAACTTAGTTTGAGGTTTTGTCAACGGCTTTATATGGCTTCATGTCACGGTTCGCCGAACGACAAAGCTGACTTCCGCGCTTTCTAAACCAGCTCAATATTTTAACGAATAAGGTGTTTTAAGTTACTCCAAAACGTGCTGCATCGTTTCTTCCCATACTTGATAGAGTGGAGATTAGTTTACCAACAATGGCAGAATTACTCACTAAAAGATATGGTTATGGATGTTTAGCTCATTGACCATCCGCAATCCTACTCACTCTGAATAAACTCGCACGTCATTTGAAATTGCTTTCGAATTTCAGCTCCTTTGAGTTTGAGTAGTTTTAGTCTCTACGTAAGTGTAGAATACAGGTTGGTTTGGAATAAATCTTCAAAGGATTGTCTTTTTTCTAAATTTGGAAGTTATTTACTTAGAATTGACGATTCTGTGACTATCCAAATATTCCTTTACTGTGGATTCATTCACGTCCTGGAGGTTTTCCCTACGAGAAATACAAGGTTCAACGTTCTTCTTCTTCCAAAATGCACGCCACCAGTGTGCGACTTTAATCTGCTCTTAATAGGGGAAGGAGAAATAACAAAGAGAAGCCACCCGATTGGAAGACGGCGTGGATTTCCTCGATACATAAAAGTGGCAACCGGGCTTCCGCAAATTACTACCGGCTGGTTACTCACACCTCCATATGTTGCAAGGTTATGGAGCGAATCATGAAACGTGAATTGATGTAGTTTCTGGAGCCCGCATCACCTTCTCTCTGACGCACAGCATGGATTACGCAGGGGAAGGTCCTGTTAACCAATTTGCCCTACTGTCTGGAATGATGGACCAGAGCGGTCGATTAAAAAAGGTGGAGCATGCAGTCTACATAGGCTTCAAGAAGGCCTTTCATAGCGTTCATCACCTGCGTTTCCTATAAAAACACAACCATATTGGGGTAGGGGGTAAGCTTTTGAAGTTGATCGAAAACATCTAGATTGGGCAATCTCAGATTGTCCGTCTTAGCGATCAACAATCGGTGGGTGTAGCGATTGAGAGAGGGGTTCCTCAGGGCTGCGTCCTTGGCCCTATCCTCTTTCTTATATGCATTGATGACTGCGTAACTGGGTGGGACTGTGACGGTGCCATGTTTGCTGACGACATAAAGCTTTGGACGGTCATCCACAGCGAAGCTGCTGAAGCCAATATAGAGACGAACTTGCATCGACTCGAAGAATGGCTACGCAACTGGCTCCTCCCATTCAGTATAATTCAGTATATATAAGGGAGATAGGCAGAGCCTTTGAAAACCCTATTTACAGATAGACGCTATCAAATCAAGCAAATGTTACATGGCGATATTCGTTTTAGTATATCGATCATTGCTGTCGACTAAATATATGTTTATCAATTAAAAATGAATCAAGTATTCTTTTAAACATTTCAACGCTTTCAGCCTGAACAACTGAGGCTGGCAGTTTGTTCCATTCGTCAATCACCTGTTTAAGTGGGCAGAATTTCTCTACCAACTGCTGAATCAAGTTACTAATGAAGAACCAGGCAGCATTTGGGTCAGGTACATGTGCAGGGCTCCAGTCTATCCCATTCAGTAATTCTTTCATTTTGGGATAATCCCCTTTCAATACATTTCTCTCCCTAACAGCATGACGTTTGGGTACAGAAAAATGACTGTGCTCCCAAGAAAGAACACAATGATAACTTCGTCAAAGCGGCACGTAAGAACTTAATGCAAGGATGTAATTGTCGTCTCTACTAATG